>CM041796.1:18694838-18872308 GCA_023376895.1 Aspiorhynchus laticeps | reverse complement strand
TAACACCTAATGGCATACTGTATTAAGGATGGTTAAGGATCTGCGTTGTCTTGTAAATATTGCACCACTTTATTAGGCCACTTTGTCAGGTACACCTGTTCAACTGCTTGTCTAATCAGACAATGACATAGCAGCAACTCCATTCATTTAGGCATATAGACAATGCAAAAATATACAAATATATTTATATAGGCATATAAAAAATTCACACTTTTCAATTTAAGTGACATTGAACGTGGCATAGTTGTTGGAGCCAGACAGCTCACAAACTGCTGATCGACTGGGATTTATATGCACAACCATCTCTACGCTTTACAGAGAATGGTCCAAAACAGAGAAAATATCCAGTGAGCGGCAGTTCTGTGTAATTTTTTTTTTTTTTTTTTTTTTTTTTCAGAGGTCAAAGGAGAATGACCAGACTTTGAGCTGATGGCAAGGCAACAGTAACTCATTGTAACCGAGGTATGCAGGAGAGCATCTCTGAACACATCTGATGAATACATCATTATATGATGGCTACTTTCAGCAGGATAATGTGCCATGTCACAAAGCTCAGACTGGTTTCTTGAATATGACAGTTCACTATACTCAATTGCCTCCAAAGTCACCAGATATCAATCCAATGGGAGATTTGCATTATGGATGTGCAGCTGACAAATCTGCAGCAACTGCGTGATAATATGTCAATATCAACCAAAATCTCTAAGGAATGTTTCCAGCACCTTGCTGAATCTATGCCACGAAGAAGAAAGGCAGTTCTGAAGGCAAAAGGGGGTCTGACCCCATACTACCTAATAAAGTGAGCAGTGAGTTTATTTCATGATAATAACCCAGCTCAACAAATGCAGTTTAAACATCCGGAGAAATGAGGATAAAGGAAAGAGAAGTTGAGAAGGAAAAAAGGGGGAGAAAAAAATCGAGAGAGAGAGAGAAGTGAGATCATAAGTTTTAGCTGAGAAATGCAACAAAACTGGCGTGTCATAAGGAAAACTAATATACAGTTGGATGAGTCAGGACTGAGAATCGGAAATAGAGACACTACTCGAAAAATAGAAAAGAGGAAGAACTACTGGAACAATATCAGGAGGAAAGTTAATATCAAAAGTGTATTTATGACATTTTGTTTACATCGTAACATACTTTCCAAATGCATGATTTTGCCTGCATTAAATGCACTTGTAAATATTATGTGTAAATATATATGGTATGTGTTACATCTTGATGTATTCATGCATACAAAGTCATTTGAGTCATACCTGTATATAAATCTCCATAGACATTGTGACCCCCAGTGAAATCTGTGTGGGTGTCTGTCAGAGAATTACCCCCTCCCACGGGTCACCGCGAAACAACAAGAAATGACAAATTGTACACCACCGCTTTGCTCCGCCTCCACCCATGTGGTTTTCGCCCTACTTCTCTGTTTTTGCACCCTCCAACTGACACAGAGGATCACTCAAGGGATTACCAGGAAGAGTCATGACGGGGTATACTTCCTTGATGAATATGAATATGGCCAAACTAAGAAAACCACCCACTACTTCTTCTATACATTGGGTTTCAAATGTCTGAAACCATATTAAAAATCTGGAACTCAAAATGTAGCAAATCTGGATTTTTTTTTTCTTTACAAATTTTAAACGAAGACACAATATGACGAAACTGATTCTGCAGTATTTCTAATTTGCAACATTGATCATGTGAGCTTTTCAAATAGTCAAAATGCTCTTTATCATCTAAATTAATGCTGGATTACATAATAAATTGACAAATAATCATGATAAATTACATGATTAATGACAAAATTCACAATTGCGTGTGAATTGAATGTAATGATTTCGGACACTTTCGGACATGTTATTTACAATTAAATGAAAATGAATGTAGAGAGCAAACTATCAAATGCAGTTTGACTTAAGAGTGCTTTTTTGACATCTTTATATCTAATTTCAGAATTCTGCTGTCTAAATATAATTACACATTTTTAATAAAGCAATTTAGTGCACATAATATAACTTGTAATATCAAATAACACACTACAATTCAAACTATAATCAAGTACTTGTGCTTTGTTAGTCAACACATCAAAATAACTTTTTTAAAGCATGACAAAATACTCTAATATAAAAAGTTAATTTTTTTAAGCTTAAACATTATTACAATGTTTAAACATTATTACAAAGTGCACTTTTTAAAAGTGGACGCTCTTAATGTACACTTAAGTGGCCTTTTATATAATTAATATTATATTACCTGCAACTGCAGTTTTTCATATAATTTCAAGTACTCTTCAAGAGCACATTTGATACAATTAAGCTCACTTCTTTTTCATAAGGGCATGCAGCTCTGTTGCCAATAACATGAAAGGGAGACAAACCATTTAGTATGACATTCTTAAAAATCATGTATATTTTCGATTTAATTTTTCCATTTATGCTGATTATATAATGTACATAATATATTAAATTGTATTTTAAATTAAAAAGGTAACATGCATTGGCTCTCTATAATTACCTCTATAATTATGTGAACATACATATGTATGTTCCTAAATAAGTTTTCATCTCTGTCAATTGACATCACTTGAGAGAGAGTGAGAGAATAGTGTGACGGAGAGAGAGAGAGAGAGAGAGAGAGAGAGAGAGAGAGAGAGAGAGAGAGAGAGAGAGAGATGAGAGCTCAGTGTGACGGGAGAGAGAGAGAGAGAGAGAGAGAGAGAGAGTGAGAGAATAGTGTGACGGGGAGAGAGAGAGAGAGAGAGAGAGAGAGAGCAATGCAGAAAGGAAATGTTGCTCAACTCAAAACTTCTGGTATGAAAAACATGAAGTGAGACGCTAATGTGGTGCAACTGCGGTTTTGCATCATATAAACCTCACCATTTTTACTCACTGTAAACTATACATGTCAACTTACATAATAGTTGTGGTCTGAATGTGTGGCATCTTCTGTTAAACAATGGTCACATGATTACCTCAAAATCCAGTGTCACTGTGTTGCATGTCTAAAACTTCAAGTCTTCACAGCAAATGAAATCGCAGTGTCATTAGAATGGATATTCCCTCAAAAAGAAGAGACAACGAAAAAAAATGTTTTGTAGTATTCGGATATCCCAGGTTAGACAGAATGAAAGAAAGTAAATTCAATAAACACTGGGAATGTACAAGAACAATCCAGAGGATTTCCTTTTAAAACTGTTGTTTATTTAATGTTAAATATATTTTAGTTGTTTCTCAAAGCCACGTGTTAGGACTGAATATCACTTACCATGTTTACCTGCTGTTTTTGACTTGCAGGTCAGAAATGTTTTGAATAACTGTAAAAAAATAACAATAAATAAACAAATAAACATTTATTTACACTATTATTAAACTTCTTTTGATTTCCAAAAGCAGCAGGAACTGCAGAAAACATAAAAGAAGAAAATTCCAGTTTGTTCAGCAATATATCAGCCACAACATGAAAACCACAGACAGGTGACGTGAATTTCATTGATTATATTGTTACAATGGCACCTGTCAAGGGGTTGGATATATTATACATTTACATTTACATTTAATCATTTAGCAGACGCTTTTATCCAAAGTGACGTACAAATGAGGAGAACAATAGAAGCAATCAGACCATCGAGAGAGCAACAGTATACAAGTGCCATGACAAGTCTCAGTTAGTCTAGCACAGTACACGTAGCTAGGAATTTTTTTTTTTGTTTTTTTGTTTTTTTTATTTAAATAGAATTATACAGCAAGTGAACAGTTAGTTCTTGAATTTGCATGTGTTGGAAGCAGGAAAAATGGGCATACAAAAAGACCTGAGTGACTCGAAAAAGGGCCGAATAGTGATGGCTCTACGACTGGGTCAGAGCATCTCCAAAACAGCAAGTCTTCCCATTCCTGGTATGCAGTGATTAATACCTACCAAAAGACAACCTGCGTGCCAGGATCATGGGCATTCTGCTGTGTAACATAGGTCCTTGCATTCATGTGGATATTACTTTGACACATACCACCTACCTACCACGTCCACCGCTTCATGGCAAAGGTGTTTCCCTGATGGCAGTGGCCTCTTTCCGCAGGATAATGCACCCTGTCCGTCACACTGCAGAAATTGTGCAGGAATGGTTTCAGGAACAGTTCAAAAATTCAGTTCCAAATTCACAATCTGACTGAGCATCTATGGGAGGTTCTGGACTAACACATCCGATCCATGGAGGACCCAATGGGATAAAAGATGTGCTAACTGCAAATAAATGTACAGGGGATATAGGGGTGCAATGCATTAGTTCTAGAGCAAGTGAAACCATGATTTTTCTGTGTTTTATATACAGATGTTTCGAATTTACAGATATTGTGGTCTACTTATTTAAGAAGGTACTTTTTGTGAATTTACGCCCCAGCTGGTCATGGGGCAAAACAGAAATTTCATTTTCTTGTAGAAAGCAGCTGTTGAGTAAGAACCCGTCAGAGAGAGACAGAGACTTGATCATAAGGAAGCGTGGGAGGGTCTTCCCCATAGGGACTGTCGTGCGAGTTTCCATGTCTTCATCGGTTGTAAAATTTAATGCAACTACAACCTACATATTAATTTATGCTTTATTATACTTTTATCATTTATTATACTTTATTTTAACATGTTGACCAAAATAATAATAATAATAATAGGCCTAATAATAAATTCTGCCAGATGTTTGAAAACACTCCCTGATGTCAGATATACAATTCTATTTTGAGAGGGGACCATTTGTTTTAAATATACAGAAGTAATATTGAATATCTTTTAACAGATGCTTTCAAATAAGTTTTGCATTTCATTTTCTTCTATCAATTCTATCAACATTCTATCAATTGAATCTATACATCCTAATTTAGAATATCTTTTTTTGTCTCTTTTAACATTTTGATTTCCTTGATGTTTTATACCTTATTCCATATTTTATTTTTATTTTAGTTATTTATTTTTTGTCACTGTTTCTATATTTATTTGTTTTAGTTTTTTGTTTAATCAGTTAGCCTAACTTCTACTTCTTTACATGACAGGTGATCTCTGGAATTTATTTATTTTTTATAAAGAAATAAAAAGTTAGACCTATACAGCCTATACATGAAAACATGAAAATACAGTACAATCTTAAAGGCTATAGTGTACTTCTTGGAATTATTTGACTAGCTATACGAGTGTTGAAAAAAAGAAGAACAAACACTGGCATTCCCAAAAGAGCGAAACCGAAACCAAAATAAGCGAATATAAGATGATATCTCCAGCGCATCATTATCTCAAATCACTGCTGGCGACTGAGCAACCAAGTGCTCGTTTAACAAACAGAGGTAAGAGACGATATCATTTGAACTTTATTATTACTTCTTATTTACAGCATCACTTACTAGACTGAAAAAAAACATAGGCTATCTTTGTTATTATTATGTAAAATATTCCAAATGTGTACGGGCTCTTGTTTAGCACACGTTTCAGATTCATAGTGCCTTAACTGTATTATGTGAAATAGTTCTACTGAGGCTACTGGTTGATCTCGGACGTGAGATTTGATCGATAATAACGTTGGCGAATAAAACTGATAAACCGTGCGTCTTATTATACAACACTGTATCTGCATAATATTGAAGGCATCACTACTCTGAATGATCTAACAGATTCACTTTCCATTCTCCCAGATGTTTCGGCGGTGTCTGTCTCCTCTTTGCATCCTCATCCTCATCTGTATGGTGTCCACAAACTCCTCTTCGCCTCTTGGCCACAGGGGGCCGCTGTCCTTCTCCAACTCATTGCGCCTCACACGCACTATTCGCGCACGCGTCCAACAACTGCTGTTTCGCTACGTAAGAAAACGAAATGCTATTTGCATAAAAAACCCCGAAACATATTAACGACAATATGACTTGTGTTGTCACATTTTATTATTATAATCCACTTTGTATCTAAATGTTCATACCATGCGGTTTTTTTTTCACAGAAGCAACAGCTGTTTGGTGATGAGCTCTTTGAATACAGAGAGCTGATGCTGAGTTCACTTCCTGCGGTTACTGTCAGTTATCAGACCTGGCTACACATGCAGGTGCGCATCATGTCTTTATCACGCATTTATTTAGTTGTTTTACTGCACGGGGATGTGTGTTAACAGTATGTGTTTGGTTCAGGACACTGAGCGTTTGAGTTTGGCCTCTCACAACCTCCAAACCTTCTGGACTCACCTGGAAGTTCAACGGCAGCAGCTGGAGAGAGAGAGGGATGCGACGAAGGAAAGAAGAGAGCAGAGAAGAGGCAAACGAGGAAAGCCTCAGCCCATCTTGTGCCAAAGATTTGTTAGTCTGCAAATAGATCTGCGGGACCTAATGAAACAAGTCAACTCTCAGGTACAAGTGCACACTTGTTAGATGCGTAATCACTTCCCAGCCATCAGTTGCTAATTTAGTGATCTCATAGACACAATGTCTCAACAACTCCCATGATCAACACATCATGACCCCTTTTAGTTGCAAAACGAGGGGGCTCTTGCCAGAATATCTCTAAAAATCCCAAGGGGATTTTTTTAGGGTATATAGAAACTGTTTGTGATATATTTATATCTAAGAATAACAATAAAGACTTTGGCATGCAGCCTAGTGTTTTAGTCATATTTGTCTGGTCTATCTCGTGATCATTTTCTTACTGGTAGAGTAAATAAATTCCACTTCTTTTTTTAGACTTCTAAATAATAGCATTACATTAGAATATTACTAATAATATTACAATATTGCAACAATTATGTAATATTCTAAAGCCAGTGTTACAGCCACGTCTGAAGTTCAGATATGAAAAACATTAAGAATTGTCTTGAAAAAATTATATATATATATATATATAAAAATGTGTGTGTGTAATATATACACATACATATATATATATATATATATATATATATATATAAATATACATATACATATACATATATATATACATATACATATACATATATATATATATATTAATATATACATATATACATACATATATATATATATACACTAAGTAGTAAAGTGTTACCAAGAAATTCCAGCTTTTTACAGATGAAATTATGCTGAATCATACAGATTACTAATGCTCGTTCTCTATCTGCAGTTAAACAGTCTGAGTATCGCTGCATCTACAAAATCCCCACTTCTCCATCCCCTGCACGCAACTTCATCTTCCAGTCCGATTCCCAGCATGCATCATTCCACAGAGAGCACCACTGTACTCCAGACCCCAACTCAGACGGATAATCCTCACAGCTCCGCACACTCCTCTACACAATCTTCTACTTCAGTGATGGAGAAGACCTCTGTCAGCCTCCCACAACCCACCCAGGCATCAGCAGGCTTTATTTTAATGGGAAGCCAGCTATCTGTGGACACCCTGCAGACAACAACAGCAGAGGCGTCCCGCTGGATTCAGCATCTGAGAGGGTATGTGATACTGAGAGATCTGGAACGGTACTTGAGCAGATTGGCACGAGATTACGCTGTGCTCCAAGTCAAATACTGACAAACACGCATAAGTAAACCAACAAAGGCGGGAATAAAAGAAAAAAAAAAAACAAGTATTGCACAAGTATTATACAGAATGAAATTATAAAACAAAACCAAGAGAAGACATAATTGAATACACTAATTCATATCCATAAACATTTTCATGTCAGTTACTGTTTACTTTGTTCTTTAAGTATTTTATTTATAAAAATAATTTATTACTATTTTTTATTTACTGCTTGTTTACAAGTAATTGAACAGATACTTGTCTTAATGTGTAAAGACATTTTTTTTTAAACTGCATTTCTGTATTTTATATTTATGTATTTGGAGTATTTTCGATGTATTTGATAAGTCTCAGGGGCTGAGTACATCAGCAAGGCAGCTAGTGTGGGTTATCATGAGATTGCCAAACAGTATTATTTGACCATTAAGTATTTTTAGATAATACAATTATTATACTTGAATGTATATGGCTCTGTTTAAAGGGTAAGCACAGCAAATTATTTTGTTTATATTGGGCAATTTAACTGAAACAAAAAAAGTTTAGTCAGCCATTCTGAAAGACCAAAATTCCCCAAACACCCCACTTCCCTCCTCCACTGATAATCAGCAAATCAGAGGTCAGAATAAGATTGATTTTACATCCCCTTTTCGTTGTCAATCCCCTGTACTTTCCACCTTGTGTTATTTATTAAATTATTTATATTATTTATGTGCCTAATATTTTTTCATATGATATTTATTGTTCATAAATAAGTGCAAAAGTGAAATATGTTTTTGTACAAGTGTGTGTGCTGAATAAAATGACTAAGAAACACTTCTAGTGCATGTGTATTTGTGTGACAGCTTTTTTTTGGTGCATATAACAGACAGTAAGTGAAGTCATACTGAACACTTGATGCAGCCTAAACTTTGACATGTTGTGACTGATCTCTGTTTCAAAACGCTGCCAGAAGAAGCAGTTTTTTGGCATCAGTTTTTTTTTGGCAAGTTTTAAAGACTTAATAAATCAAACCAAAAATAATGCATTTAATCTTTTTTTATTTTTTTTATTATTATTCAACAACAATTGAGTTATAAAACATTGCGCTGACAAGTAGTGCATTTGTAAAGCACTATGCTTTTGTATTTAAATTTTAAAAGATTATCTAGTTAATAAGAATTCTCAAAAATACTCATAGTATATCTGTATAGTAAAGCTTGAATTATTAACATAATTGAAAAAACAAAGATTCATTTAATTGGTCAGATGAGAGAAAATATAAAATAAACTCATCAATTAATTAAAAATTATTAAAGCATAAGCAAAATTTAGTCAAAAAAAGAAAAGATTACAAATGTCCTATAATACACACTTGCTAACATGTGCTTTTGTTGTGAGACTGAAATGAATCATAAAAGTGTAGTCTGGCTCTGTGTAGTGATTGGCTAAAGCACTCCTGTGAAATGCTGGTGAGCTGTCATTGGCTGTTCATGTCATTGGCTGTTCGTGGGGTGGTCTGGAATAGAGGGACCAGAGCAATCAGTTTACTTGCAAACAACATTTGCTAAATAATCCATTTTAAATTATTATTATATTGTATTACTTTTTTATCCTGAAATCCCATTACCAACCATTTTTTCTACCAAACTCTTATAAACTTTGTTGTCTCTCTTCCTTTCTAACCAAAACCATTGCATTTTTCAGCCATGTATTTTTTTATCAGTAAATGTGTGACAGCCTCACCACAGACAGGTGTCCGTTCTTGGTCTTGACCACACGCAGGTCTGAACCACTGGAGAAATCTATCACTCCCTCCTTTCCCCTCGCTATGGCAAACTTGATACTGGAGAGTAAAGCAGATTAAAAGCTGTAAACATGCATACATATACAGTGGTGTGAAAAAGTGTTGGCCCCCTTCCTGATTTTTTATTTTTTTGCATGTTTTCCACACTTTAATGTTTCAGATCATCAAACAAATTTAAATATTAATCAAAGATAACACAAGTAAACACAACATGCAGTTTTTAAATGAAGGGTTTTTTATGAAGGGAAAACAAAATCCAAACCCACATGGCCCTGTGTGAAAAAGGGTTTGCCCCCCACCCCCTGTTAAAACATAACACCCCCTGTGGTTTATCACACCTGAGTTTAGTTTCTCTAGCCACACCCAGGCCTGATTATTGCCACACCTGTTCGCAATCAAGAAATCACTTAAATAGGACCTGCCTGACAAAGTGAAGTAGACCAAAAGATCCTCAAAATCTACACATCATGTTGAGATCCAAAGAAATTCAGGAACAAATGAGAAAGAAAGTAATTGAGATCTATCAGTCTGGAAAAGGTTATAAAGCCATTTCTAAAGCTTTGGGACTCCAGCAAACCACAGTGAGAGCCATTATCCACAAATGGCGAAAACATGGAACAGTGGTGAACCTTCCCAGGAGTGGCCGGCCGACCAAAATTACCCCAAGAGCGCAGCGACGACTCATCCAAGAGGTCACAAAAGACCCCACAACAACATCTAAAAGAACTGCAGGCCTCACTTGCCTCAGTTAAGGGCAGTGTTCATGACTCCACCATAAGAAAGAGACTGGGCAAAAATGGCCTGCATGTCAGAGTTCCAAGACCAAAACCGCTGCTGAGCAAAAAGAACATAAAAGCTCATCTCAGTTTTGCCAGAAAACATCTTGATGATCCCCAAGACTTTTGGGAAAATACTCTGTGGACTGACGAGACAAAAGTTGAACTTTTTGGAAGGTGTGTGTCCCATTACATCTGGCGTAAAAGTAACACAGCATTTCAGAAAAAGAACATCATACCAACAGTAAAATATGGTGGTGGTAGTGTGATGGTCTGGGGCTGTTTTGCTGCTTCAGGACCTGGAAGACTTGCTGTGATAAATGGAACCATGAATTCTGCTGTCTACCAAAAAATCCTGAAGGACAATGTCTGGCCATCTGTTTGTGACCTCAAGCTGAAGCAAACTTGGGTTCTGCAGCAGGACAATGATCCAAAACACACCAGCAAATCCACCTCTGAATGGCTGAAGAAAAACAAAATGAAGACTTTGGAGTGGCCTAGTCAAAGTCCTGACCTGAATCCTATTGAGATGCTGTGGCATGACCTTAAAAAGGCGGTTCATGCTCGAAAACCCTCCAATGTGGCTGAATTACAACAATTCTGCCAAGATGAGTGGGCCAAAATTCCTCCACAGCGCTGTAACAGACTCATTGCAAGTTATCGCAAACGCTTGATGGCAGTTGTTGCTGCTAAGAGTGGCCCAACCAGTTATTAGGTTTAGGGGGCAAACACTTTTTCACACAGGGCCATGTGGGTTTGGATTTTGTTTTCCCTTCATAATAAAAAACTTCATTCAAAAACTGCATGTTGTGCTTACTTGTGTTATCTTTTGATTAATATTTAAATTTGTTTGATGATCTGAAACATTAAAGTGTGGCAAACATGCAAAAAAAAAAAAATCAGGAAGGGGGCCAACACTTTTTCACACCACTGTATTTACTGTAAACTAAAGTTCTCATGCCTTTCTAGAGAACATCGCCAACACTCTCGAACACAGTTTGTCTATTAAGGGATTTAACACTGTGCACACACACACACACACACACACACACACACACAAACAAACAACACACAAACACACCTGTCCTGGCTGATGTTGACATTGTGTATCTTGTCTGCCATGATGGCCAGCTTGGTGACAGCCTCAATCACATGATCACATTGCAGCACCAGGTCACCCTAAAGGTCAGAAGGTGAAACAACAGAGGTCCAACTGCACAACCAAGACAATCATAAAGCATAAAAGGATTCTCTCACCTTCTGCTTACTGTCAGTGGTGGGAATATGCAAAACAAAGAATCCGTCACTGAGGGAACTAACAGAGATACCTACAAAAAGAAAAACCGAGATTGTATGGTATTGTGAAGTGTTACCCAGTAAGGTTAATGGCACACTAGTTGTTTGTCACTGATGAGAATTTATGGTTTGAGTACTAGGGAAGAGTATGATTACCCAAGAATTAGATACTTTGAAAAACAGGAGTATGAAACTTTAATAAGCTTGGATGTCTTACAGTATTGTTAGGCAACAAAGGAGAGAGCTGTATTACAGTAACATTACCCAGCAATGTGCCATAGTCGATACGTTGTTTGATTTTTGCTTCCTGGACCATCACAGCAGATGAAGTGGTCAACAGCAGCTGACGCATACGTGCGCGGAAACCGTGACGATCGTACTTAGTGACCGCTACACCATACTGAAAAAGAAAAGAATATACAAATAGATTCTCAACCCCTCTAATATTAACATTAAAAATATCTATTATGATAAGTATTAGATTAGACTGATTTAGTTTTTTTATTGTTAACTTAATAATACAGGTCCACTGGCTCCTTTTATAAATACTTGCCATTGTTTTGTGGTAAGGTGATTCTGTAGGAGCCATTTATACTTTTTTTTTGGTCCATATTGTCTAATGTTTTTTTTATTTTTCTGGAGGCTGAGTGCGCCCTCTACAGGAGCAACAGGGTGAAGCCTCAGGTGTTGAGATGGCACCTGTGTGTTCTGCTGCATAATCTTTTGACCTTTTTCCTCTTATTTGGCCCTTTTTAAGTTGTACTTTTTCATTTACAGCTCAAAATGTCTTTGCAGTTTATATCATAGTTTATTTCAAATACTGTAACATTCAAAATGAATAAACAAACAACTTAACCTAATTCATTGTGGACTTTAATAAATACTACATGGAACCATATGACCAAACAAAAAATCTAAAAGTATCTAGTACATTTATATGGAATACACATAAACATTAAGCTATAATTTCACACAAAAGCATAAAAACACATTTACCTTCACCTTGTTGTCAGTCCCAAGAGTTTGCAGCACTTTGAGATTGATCTCTTCAGTCTCTGTGGTAATAAAAATGTGTCAGTGAGTTTTTATGTTTGTTTGTCTATGTATTTGTGTTTTTTAGCATAGACATTTTTTTCATGTGTTTGTGAATATTACCTAGTCTGGTGGCTACGAAGAGTTTGGGTACACTTCTAGGGTAGCAGTCCTTCTGACCACTAAAAATCGCACTGGCTACAACCTTCTGTTCCAACTGCAGACAGCGAGAAATTAGTTATAGTTGTCCATGTGTGTGTGTGTGTTTGCTCTTGTATGAATGCAGTACCTGCTTCTTCCACTCTGGCTGGATTCTCCTGCAGTAGTCATTGACCAGGTTGCGAATGCACATTCTGTGAAGGTGCTCAGATGCCTGTGGGGAAAAACAAAGTTGTACATACACAACCATTCAAAATTTTGGGGTCTTTTTGGGGACAGTTTTTAAAAGCAGTCTTTTATACTCAGCAAGGCTGCATTTATTTGATTTTATTTAAAGATGCAGTAAAAAAGAAATGAAAGGACGTGACGTGGCCAAGTATGGTGTCCCACACTTGGAATTTGTGCTCTAAATTTCACCCATCCAAGTGCACACACACAGCACAGAGTAGTGAACAAACAAAACAATTATGCTGCGGTGCCCGGGAGCAGTTGGGGGTTCGGTGCCTTGCTCAAGGGTCTCACCCCAGTCATGGTATTACCTACTATTCCTGCCAGTACCGAGACTCGAACCCGCGACCTTTGGGTTACGAATCCAACTCTCTAACATTATAGGCCACGACTGCCCCAGTAATATTGTAAAAACAGTAATATTATAAAATAGTAATATAATTACAATTTAAAATAACTGTTTTTATTTAATATATATATATATTTTAACATTTTTTATGGGCTTTTTATGCCTTTTATTTAGATAGGACAGTAGAGAGACGACAGGAAAGTACTGGGAGAGAGAGGGGAGAGGGGAGCAGGATCGGCAAAGGACCTCGAGACGGGAATCGAACTCGGGTCGCTGTGAGTGCATTTGTGCTATATGTCATTGTCGACGCACTAACCACTATATAACGCACTAACCACTATACTAACCAATATATTTTAAAATATAATTTATTTCTGTGATGGCAAAGTTTAATTTTCACATGTCACGTGATACTTCAAAAATCATTCTAATATGCTGATTTGGTACTCAAGAAACAATTCGTATTATTATTAATGTTGAAAAAAAAAGATATGTTTTTTAATGCGTTTAGTTCAAATACATATATATAATGCATCCTTGATGAATAGTAAAAGTATTTATTTTGAACATTAGTGTAATCACATCTATATCCTCAAAACAGATTTAAGTCAAGTCTCCAGTTGGTCTGACCAAACAGAGCTCAGTGGTTCAATTTAGTATCATAACTTATCATACCTTTATCATACATTATTACCATACCTCAGTGAGTGAGGGCGGTGGTCTTGGCCAGCTCTTGTTAAGAACACTTTTTGGCAGATTTCGTTTCACTTTCATCAAGAAAGAGAATCGCACATGATCCAAAAAGTACTCATTGTCAGGGCAACGAGGCTCATTGCGCAGGATGAAGCCTTTGATGAACCTGTGGAATTAGAGAAGGATGAAATCAAGGATTAAGAAAGGACGGAATCAATGACACAATCAATGTTACTCATTCACCTACATGATACAAGAACTCTCATACTTGCGTATAGTGTCGGCTGCTTGTCTACGATGCTTGGCTTTCCTTCGGCCTTTGACTCCTCTCCACCACGACTGGATAACAATTACTGCAAGATGAAAGAGACAAACAGATTGGCTGTTGCCTTCCTTTGCTATGCCTGTCTGTCTGTGTTTAGTCTATTTGTCAAGGTTACCTGCGTGTCGGATCCGGTGGTACTTGGCTCGTTCCCTGTAGCCCCGCCAAGATGTCTGCAGAGTGACAGCTTAAAAACAACCCGATACTGTAAGTTTATTCATTATATCATAATAAAAACTAAGCAAAAGAGATGTTCAAAAAACAAGTGCTTGCAGTGAAAGAACATACCGATGGTTTGTTTCTTGGCCTCAAGTGCATCCTCAGTCACAAACAGAGTCCTTGGGAAGCGGATAAAGATTTTGGACCTAAACAGAAAGCAAACTAAGATAAACATCACCCCAGCTTCTCCACTGCTGCCCCAGAGCTAGAAAAGGAGGACCTCCTTTTCACTATTTTCAGGGTTTCTGTTTTTTTATCTATTAAAAAAAAAACTTTCAAATGGTAGTGTGTATATCTGTTCTTCTCACTCTTCACCTGCCCAGTTTGTATTCTTCAGGTTTGTAGTTGAGGTGTTTGACCAGAGTGGCAACCCCCTCTGGGAGTTTCCCACTCCAGTTCGGCCAGGTGTCCGGACACAGAGGCTTATACCTGTGCAAGAAACAAAACACAAAACAAGGTAAAGAAACATGACCATCTGTTAACAGAAACACTGGTTGCACAAGACTGACCTCTCTAAGAACGCCTCATAGTTTCGTCTGTATGCAAATCCAGCTCTCCTTACTCTCAGATTCTCCATCAAACCCAAATACTTCACCTGATGCCTGACCAAAACCTCATCAAATCTGCCTGAAGTAGCAGAGGAAGAGGAAGGAGGGAGAACAGCACGCAAAATGTCAGTAACATCAAAACAGGGAAATACAAGCATTATGTGTGTGCAATTTATTGGTCTATCAATACAAAACACATTTTCTTTTACCTGGCTGTTTAGCGTCATTGGGTTTTATGCAGCGTACATATGATGGTTCCTTAGACATCAGAATCTCCATCAGTTTAGCCAAACTGAGCTTGAACTGTGTGGCAGCCTGAGCAGAGAAAACAAGACTTAATTTTTTTGTAAGTTTATGTGTCTGTCTGTATGTGTGAGTGTGTGTTTGTGTTCATCTAACCGTCTCTGGCCTTCTCTGGTCCATCAACTCATCTGCATGGAAACACTGATTGACAATGTGATTCCCTGACTGACACAGCACCTGCAATGAGATACAGTGGGTTTAGAAACACATACTGTTCAGCCATAACATCATGCTCACACTGTAAACACACTGTACCTCCTTCAGGTGTCTGTACAGCAGGTCATTATTTTTGTCCAGAAACCCTGAAAATGGAGGGACAAAAACTACAATCACAGCACCAAACAAAATTAACTATGGGCGGACAGATGGATGAATGGCTGTTCTCTCCTCACCGTTGACTTTGTAGTTGACCTCTCCAGCATAATGAACCAGTCTAAATTCCTCTCGCCCAATAGCCTTGCGGATCTTCCCGTTGGCCATTTTATGACTGGAACATGAAATGGACCAATCAGATAGCAGATCCCAGTAATATCTTAAACATCAGGCATGCTGCTTAAACAATGGAGACACAGAGTATGCTATTGGTCCTACGTGACAAAATGGGCATGGCCACCCAGTGTGTCCTCCAACTTCTCCAGGAAGGTGATGTCACTGGCATCTCCTCGTCTTAAGCACTCCTCATCCTGATTACAATAAATTAGATTAGCTCATCTCAATTCAATTTGGATGAACAGAAAGACCTCATAGTTAGAAGGAAAGCACACAGACAGACCAGAATGGCGATGATGCCTTTATGTTTCTCCTCCACCAGGTCACAGATGATTTTGTTGTTGAAATATTCCACTCTCTCCCACTGGCCAAAGAACATAATTTTTACACAAATATAACAAAAGTGAAAGAAAGAAATGTGAGCAGTCTGTAAGCATACCAAGGCTGTGTTTAGAAAAATTGTGAAATATTATTACAATTTAAAATATCGGTTTTCTATTTCAATATATATTAACATGTAATTTATTCCTGTGATGGCAAAGCTGAATTTTCCAGTTTTCATAATCCTTTAGAAATAATTCTGATATGCTGATTTGGTGCTCAGGAAACATTTGTTAATATTATCAACATTGAAAACATTTGTGCTGCTTAATATTTTTGTGGAAATTTAGATTTTTTTTCCGGATTCTTCTATGAATAAAAAGTTCAAAAGAACAACATGTATTTGAAATAGAAGTGTTTTGTTATGTTTTAAATGTCTTTACTGTCACTTTCGATCAGATTAATGTGTCTTTACACATTAATAATAGTAATAATAATTCCTCTTATTATTTATTTATTTTTATATTTAAATAAATAGGACATAAGTCTAAACAGAGGGGTTTGCTGTGCATAATAGAGGGTTTATTTAAAGCGACAGTTCACCCAATGATGACAGAATTGTATTTTTTGGGTGAACTATCCCTTTAAATAGTAAAAGGTAGTTATTAATGAAATGTTTTAGAAATGTACTGATGGAAATGTTTTCAACAGAGGTGAACTTACATACAAATATTTCTCACTCATACGCTGATTTTTGTACTATTTTTCTCCCACAAACTCACCACAACCCCCTCCGCCTCGTACTCCTCCTGATCACTTTTCAGCGTGAGCTCAATAAACAACTGCTGCAGTTTTTCATTGCAGTAATTAATGCAAAACTGCTCAAAACTACAGACAGAAAAAAAGAAAGACATGAATGTACTTATTAATTCTTCCTTACTGATATCTTGATGTCATTTTATGTCATTTTTTCTATAATGTGATGTGTTACTAGTGCAAATAATCTTTCTATTTTACTATTCCTTCAGTCAAAGAGTGAGAGAGCGAGTCAAATGAACCTGTTGTGTTGAAAGACCTCAAATCCATATATGTCCAGCAAACCAATAATAGAAGAACATTTACTGGAGTAGTAGACTTCATCCTGTAAAAACACAAAAAAATAATATTCTTTATTATCACCCCACTAGAGGGCACATCAAAACCTAAAAAGCACCCTAAACTCCAGTTCTTATGCAAGATGACATTCTGACAAAAAAGCCCACTTAAGTAAAGCAAGGGCACGGTCCTCATCGACAGAAAGAAAAACACACCTTAAAGGCCAATGATTGGTTTAACTTCTGGACAAGCCAGGTAAAGGCACGACCGTATATGGCTTTGGCCAAGGAGTCCCGAGCAGACAGAGCCTGTTCTAAACCCAAGGGACTGATCATCTGAAATCAAACACACATACACACAACGGTTTGTTCAACTGCTAATAGACAGAATGTATGAGAATATTAGCAAAGATCAAGTATGTTGAAATCTGAAAGTGAGACAACAGACAGAGAGATATTGTGATATTACCTCCTCCCCTTTGGCAACAATTTTCTTGTGAGTAAGAGCTTCTTTCAGGACTGACCCGTCCACACCCAGCAGCTGTATGACAAAAAAAAAACACATTCTCTGCAACTATGTATGTGTGCAGGACATCAAGAGGCCAGTGTAACACTAAACAACAGTGTGAATATTTCAACTTTTGCAAACAAGAAAAACATTGGCAACAAAAATATTTTGGGATATCATTTTTTTAAATATTGCCTTTAAAATTCCAACTAATATCTATTTAATGGTATTCAGACAGGTTTCTGACAGATGCTTTCACTCTAGCATCTAGCACTCTATTGTCAAAATAGCACACAACAAACTTGAGACAAGTGACTCCAATGAGACAGGTATCTAATTCCCCAGAAACAGATATAAAGTTCAGACACATACGGAGTTATCACTTGAGACGGGACATTAACTCACCTGGGACAGATATTGCAGTTGAGGTTCAGTGGTGACGTGTGTCTCCCCCTCCTCATCTTCACCGAACTGTATGTTACCCAGATGTAAAACACTGGCCACAACCTCCATCAGCTCCTAAAGAGGAGAGGAACTTTGTAAGTGTGTTTCCTGACTACGACAGAAGGTCCTCTGTCCAGTGGGTTTGTGTGTGGTGTACCTGTATCTCCTCCTCATTAAAGCCAATGATGGTGAGAGCATTTCTCACAACTTTCCAACCGTTCTTATCACTGATAGAGCTCACCCGTGGACAGTTACCCTGACAGAGAGAGAGTGTCTGTTACAAACAAACACACCACAAACATGCCAACAATGCCCATGGCCCGATAATGGTAGACAAATCTGCTCTCTTTCATGGACACATATAGACACCATTAACATAAACACCTTAACCAGGTAATGATAATGTTGTGGGTTGGTTTTCTCCAAACCAAGTGTCTTCAAAAGAGGTTCTTCTCCACCCTCCAGCAGCTGATAGAAGATGTGGAAGTTTCTCTCACCATGGTTCTGATGGGCCACACGGGATTTCTCTAACAGGTAGTTTAGGATGTGACCTCCAATTGGAGCGCCCTGAACAAGACATAAATAGAAAGAACTGTTTATAATGGTGCATGAAAGCTTATGTTTTGTGTATAAGCCCAAGTATTGCCCAAAATGCCCAAATATTTGCTGAAATATTCTAATACATATTAGTCGTTTGCTAATGTGAACAGCTGAAATGTAGACCAGTAAATTTGGGCTGGTAGTTGTGGTATTAAACTAAGAAGTGTGTTTCATTTACCTTGTAGTCAAACTGAATGTCCATGTATTTCCCAAAACGACTCGAATTGTCATTCCGGAGAGTTTTAGCATTCCCAAAAGCCTGTTGTGACAGAGCGAGAGTGACATTAGGAAGCTGTGCACAGAGGACCCTTGCAGTGTTTGTGTGTGCTTACCTCCAGTACTGGGTTGGACTGCAACAGTCTCTCTCTGATAGTGTGTGTGTTGCTGCGGGTGGGACAGATGTGTGTGTAGTACTGAAGGATTTTTTTGGAGGCCTCAGTCTTTCCAGCACCACTCTCACCCGAAATCAGAATACACTGATCTCGTCTCTCAGTCCGCAGTGCACGATATGAATTATCGGCCAGGGCAAAACTAAAGTCACACAAACAGATACAGAATCACTCACAGATAATACAACCAATTACAGTTATGGGTTTCAAAGCCATAAACTTTTCTTCATGTGTGCAAACACAATGTGTAAAATGTTAAAAATCCTATAAAAAGACAAGTACAGTTTTCTTTCCTGCATTTACATATTTTCTTCCCATTTCTATGGGAAGGATTTTACATCTTCTTTAAATGAGTATGTGGGTGTGTGTGAGTGTGAATGTGTGTGAAAGTGGAAAGTTGTATGCATGGTCCAAACTCCGGAATCTCCAGGAAAGTGAGTCATACTAAGAGAATTGGCGGAATGTTCTCAGGGATTCTCACGGCCATAACACACATAAACACACACACACACACACACACTTAACACTCACATGTGAGGGGAGATCTCATAGAAATTGACTCCTCTGTGGCGCTCCATGTTCTGTTTGGAGTAAATCTCCAACTCTCTGTAAGGATTCACTGACACCAACACTGAGCCAATATATGTCTTATAAAGAGGCAGAAAGAGAGAAAGAAAGCAGAAAACCACATGTAAACTACCATTCAAAAGTTTGGATTAATATTGTTTTGCTCACCAAGGCTGCACTTATTTGATCAAAAATACAGTAACGTGAAATATTCCAATTTAAAATACATTTTGAGCAATCTAAACCCGTAAGACCTTCGTTCATCTTCGGAACACAAATTAAGATTTTTTTAAAGAAATCCGAGAGCTCTCTGACCCTGCATAGACAGCAACGCAACTGAAATGTTCCCAGGTCCAGAAACGTAGAAAGGACATCGGTAAAACAGTCCATGTGACATCAGTGGTTCAATCGTAATTTTACGAAGCTACAAGAACACTTTTTGTGGTCAAAAAAACTCAAATAATGACTTTATTCAACAATTCTTCCCCTCCTCATCCCGCTTGCCGTGGCGTGCCGCTATTATGGAGAGTATCATGACGCATGATGAATAAAGTCATTATTTTAGTTTTTTGCGCATAAAAAGTATTCTCGTAGCTTCGTGAAATTATGGTTGAACCACTGATGTCACATGGACTATTTCACCAATGTCCTTGCTACGTATCTGGACCTGGGAACATTTCAGTTGCATTGCTGTCTATGCAGGGTCAGAGAGCTCTCGGATTTCATAAAAAATATCTTAATTTGTGTTCCGAAAATGAACAAAGGTCTTACGGGTTTGGAACGACATGAGGGTGAGTAATTAATGACAGAATTTTCATTTTTGGGTGTTTTTAAAAAAAAAAAATACTGACTGCAAACTTTTAAACAGCACTGTATATTTTATCCTATAGTATGTACATGCTCATAAGTTGCATATTCTGTGTAAATGTAATTAAAAGTATTTTATTATATTATATAGTAAGATGGTGTTTGTGTATGTCTTACATAAATGAGGCCCTCTCTGTACCGTCGGCGCAGGTTTTCAATGAAAGCAGCTTCACTGTTGTAGTTCTCCAAGAGCAGGAAGTCTTGGACGCCGACCCGATCTCTTGCTGAGAGAGTGCTCTCCATCACTAACCTTACACCCCCCTCTACACCAACCTCCTACAGAGAGAAACAAAGTGAGATAGAAACTAAAAAAAAAACACAAAGAGAACACTGATGCAAACACTTACACACAACAGCCACAATACAGGAACTGAGAGTGTGTATGTACACTTACAACCAGGCCCACGTGGAATCTGCGACCTCAGAAATTCTGAAGAAAGTTCCACCGATTTACACAGAATTGGAACGCCCGTCATTCACAAAGTTATACACGTCCCCGCCCCTTGTGCGGTTGTTTATTATATGCTTTGGGTAATTTGTTAACACTTACAGAATTTTGCAGATTGCAAAAATGCAAACATAAAAGTCTGGAGATTGCCTTTTATAAGGAAATAACACGAATAAACAGCAAATACCAGAAAAAGTACAAATCACTAAAAGACAAACAACACACATTGATCCAAGTACAAATTCACTAAGGAAGGGCGCCATGGAAATATTTGGCAATGGTTCCTGACACACAGTTGTCTGTTTTTCAGAGTTAGTGCTAGTACCTCTGCATGTAAATCCAGTGGAAAATCTGACAAGACTTTAAGTGTTTGAGGAAGTGTCTTTGGAGTGGGTTCAGAAAGAGAGCGAGTTTGTTTGTGTGTGTGTGTGTGTGTATGTGTTTGCGAGAGAGACAGGAAGGTCACCTGTGGAAGCTCATGCTAAAACAATAATCTGCTGGGAGTAGAGTGGATGTTCACTTTCCTTGGCTCTGCTCCACTGTTGTTCCACAAATTCTTTTCCAATGAATTAGTGATAAGGGTCCCCTAAAATGCCTAACAAGATTTTAACGACTCACCAGAAACCCCCCTCCCCAGACACCTGCACTTTTAAATCTTTCCTTTTGCCATTCTTAATCCATTGTTCTCTTCGCCTTGTGTGTGTTTATGTTCTTATGTACGCTTACACAGTAGGATGCAGACGTGCGCACATGAAAACAAGCAATGGCATCTGTCTCTAAAATGAACTCTTTCCTCACTGTGCCCCTCATGTTTTCTGTGTTCCAGTAGGGGTGTTTAAATTGGCTACACTTTTTTTAAACCAAACAAGTTTAAAACCCCTGCCAATTCAAAAACAACCCATCAACAACTCAAAAACAAATTCTATTGTGTTTATTTTTATGATGTAATGGACATGGAAGTGTAATAATTTTTTTTATCATGATTTGTTTTTTATAGTTAATGTTTTTGGCAAGTTTCATCAATTTCTAATCTTGAGTGTTGTTAACAAAACTTGTTTGAGCTGATATGACAGACTGAAGATTCATTAGCTCAACTGAAGCCAAGTTTGGAATGGTTTTGACTTAAAAGCTTGTTTAGGAACTATGTGCACAGATTTTTTATTTAAAGGTGCAGGATGTAATAATGACAGCTAGTGATCGAAATGGGTACTGAAATATTGTTTCTTCCGCCACCTCTTCCTCAGACTTAACGCTCATGCAGGTTGTCAGATTGAGGACATGCATCATGAGTGAGCGCAACTGACAATGGAAGGCAACAAACCTTACACTGTAAACTGATGAGATGATTTATTTGTGTTTTAATATGCCTGTGGTCATAGAGCTTTTTAGATAGATAACAGGGCTTTTTAGTTGGAATCAGCAATCTCTGATCCAATTACATGGCTGCAGATTGCAGTATGCTGTGTTTTCTGCAAACTGGCAACCCAGGCTGCTAAAATATTATTGGGCAAACTGTAAGTGGGCGGAATCACACAGACCAAAACAAAAACAGACATTCCGACATGGAATGCACATTTCATGAAAATGTTTATTCATCAAAGTTGAATAACCGAATAGCATTGTTTTTTGGAGAAACAAGTAGCATGTTTCCTGAATATCTGCAAATGTATTATTGTGTTTTTATGCTTTAGTACAGTCTAAATTACATACAGCACATTTAAAGATGAAGTGTGTTATTTGGTGTGCAACAGATGAAATTGCAAAAATAAAGACTGATTTCAAATAGATTTCCCAAAATGTCTATATGAATTCCCAACTGCACCTATAAACGACAGTTCAAAGGTTAAACTGTATAGTCATTTTAATTCTTCAGTCACATGCACTCTCATTGACCAAGCAACTAATAACCTAGTAATCGTTTGACTATCAGCATAAAATCTGGTCCAGATTAGAGCTTGTTCTGTCAAAAAAAATGAGTTACTCATTCCAATACAGACACACCAGCCTCCAAGAAAGTCTGATGCAGGATTGTATTGAATAGGTTTGTACTAATACATAACCTAATACATAACCTACTGAAGCTGGCAACACAGCTGATAAACAGCAGCAGATAAACACTATTGAACACAAACTTAGTTTATATTACATGCAGTTGCTGTGACAAGGTCAAAACCAGCTCTATTTATCTCAGGCCCTATATACACTCTCCATGGTTCATGGTTTTACATCTGGTGTTAGCATCTGTCCCGGGTGATCTGATCACAATCGGTCAGCTGAGACACATTTCTGTTTACACCTGGTGTTTTTCATGCATCTACCACTTGTGACTGGATTTCATGAAGGGGAAGGTCTCTGAATTCATGACCGCATACTTTACTTATGACATCAGTGCATTGCTCACTGCAAATCCAACTTCCATTTTGTCAGACAAAGCTATTTTAATGGCTGACTGAACTATTGAATGTAGAAAAAAGGCAACATTATATAAAAAAATAAGTAAAGTCAACTTTGAAGCTATTTAGTATGAGCAGCTTAAAGCAAGAACCTGCCGAATTGAATTGTGAGGCAGCTGAGCATGCTCAGTTTGCTCACTGATAATGCACTGATGATTTTTTGTTGTTGTTGTTGTTTTTGGTTAAAGCATGGGGACTTATGATAATACTTTTTTGTCATTCAGAATTCAATCTATTAAGTGTTTCTGATTATATTTTGTTGCAAAAGTCACTGTTAGGGTGATTAGTGTTCTCTTCAAAGTTTTTTCCATTTCAATACAACTTATACACAATATACAACTTGTTTTGTGTAGAGAAGTAATTCTATATATCCATTTCAGTTTGCTCAACAAGCTTATACACAAGTTAGACAAACTTAGAAAGTTCTTCATCACTATTATGTAAAGTTAATGCTCAGATTAACTTAAAATACAAACATACTCTTCTACAGGTTAAAAAAGGGTAATTTTGAGCTACAGGCAAAAGAAGTGAAAAATGTCAGTTTTGGTCGAATTTTATGTTTTCACAAAAATGAGTTAATTAAGCCCTCGTCTAGTGATCCCAATGCTCCAAATAGTAATTAAACATCCAAAATGCCACAAGTTGTAGGTCTACTGTTGCAAAGCGCAGCATTCCAGCTTTGTGAATATTCGTATCGAATTCTCGATGACATGAGTCCAAACCAGTGAAATATGATTTTCAAACCCATGCTGATGAAGATTACATCATTATATTAGATTGATGCATTACAGTAGGTCTTAATATAGATCTGTCTCAATGTTAATCAAACATTAAAAGAAAAGACGGAATCTCTCGCTGCTCTTGATTAAACTACTGTTTATTTGTTACTGTTTACGGTCTTATTTTTAATAACAAAGATAAAATAAAAAATAGCTATATTGTGATTATTAATATAGTAATTATTATTAATTAAAAATTTCAAAGTTGCTTGGTGAATTTGCTTTGGAATCGATTTTTCTTAAGATCAACTCTGCGGACTCTATCGCCTTCAAACGGCTGTAGCGGAGTAATTTTTTGTCCGATTCCAACAAGTCATATGTCATTTTTAAGGTATTTAATGGAGAATGTGAAAATAAAAAACACATTTTTGAAAATTTGCTTATTCCAACTCGTTTTGCGAGCACGGGTCACATATTTGATGAAAGTACAGACCATCTTTAATTGTTAAGTTTATGTAACATTTTTTCCCCATTAGGTGAGTATACTCTAAGGTGACCAGATATGCCACTTCCCGGGGACACGTTCTGCACAGGATTTAGAAATTGCCTAAAATTACCAAGTGTAGTGCAAAACGTGTCCCCAGAAGTGGCACGTCTGGTCACCTTTATGTAAAGTCCTAAAGCTGGTGGCCTCAAGTTTTTGAGTTTTCTCAAGACCTGATTTTTTTTAATGTATACAGAACATATATAAACACTTTATATATAATACATACTGTATCACACATAACCAGTGTTGGGGGTAACGCATTACAAGTAACGCGAGTTACGTAATAATATTACTTTTTTCAAGTAACTAGTAAAGTAACTAATTACTTTTTAATTTACAAGAAAATATCTGAGTTACTTTTTCAAAAAAGTAACGCTAGTTACTTTTTCCCATTTATTGACTGACAGTGCGCTGTGTGAACATGCTACTGTAGTTTTAGACTAAATGTGAATGTGCATTAATTCATCTCATTCGCAAAAGATTTAGTATTCATCAAAATGAATTAAAACAGTGAAATGCAAACTCAGAATATGACGCAAACCTGCAATAATTAAATATGTTAAATAACACACATGTATCTAATCCCATTTTATAAACCAATGTCTTTGCTGCTGACCTTTGATGATCCAGTTAAACCATACTAATAAGCAAAAATGACTTTGGATAATCTAACAATTGTGCTTCATTGTTTTTTATTGCTGAAGAGTGTTGAACAGACGTGAATTTACTTTTCCTTCAGCCTGAGCTTTACTCATTGCACTTTTTGGTGTGAAAGGGCTTTACATTTACTACAATTAGAACTTCTTGAATTAAAAACAATCAAGCCCTGCTCATATTTAAAAAGTAACGCAAAAGTAACGTATCACATTACTTTCCATAAAAAGTAGCCAAGTAACGTAATTAGTTACTTTTTTAGGGAGTAACGCAATATTGTAATGCATTACTTTTAAAAGTAACTTTCCCCAACACTGCACATAACCAACATCTAAAACAACTGTTTTAATGCAAAGGTGGATTGATTTGAGTAGTCTGTTCTTTGCAGCTGCCATGATGCACCAGGACAGATTACACTACAAACATGATGTGGTCACATGTATTTCACCACATATAGTTTCAGTGACTAGATCACAAATGTTTTAGACCACTTTTACTTCTGCAACTACCCAAAATACCAGGAAATACCAGGTGTAAAAGAGCGCTCAAGCCATTTGAGCTGCTTGTGTGACTCAAATAATAAGTTACAGAATGAGGATTTATCCAACAGAGATTTCTATGTGGTATTTCAAAAGCAGTAGCCTGTGGCACCATTTCTACAGCTTGAGAATGTGGGTACTGTACTCCCTGAGGGAGGTGTAATACAACTTTGCTTTAATCTGGCACTGAGCCGTTTTGAGTTTATAAGTCTCAAGCTCTTCCATATAAGGGCTGTTCTTTGCTGTGCAGCCCATATGAGTGACACAAAGACACGCAGACTGGTCTCGTAGGAAAGAGATCTTGTGCAGTGTGTTGCTATAGCTATGCATGACATGCTATGCATAAAGGAGTGGCAAATCAACAACAAAGCCTCTGTGCTCGCTCAAACAATCAAAAAACATGTCTGCAACCCACCATGCACATACATACACTGAAAACACTAAATGGGGCATTGATTTTCACCTTAAAACGTCACTGTTTGAAAACAGGAATACAGGCATATACGACACACCCACATAGATGTAATTAAAACAAGAAGTCTTACCCTGCGGCGGTACTTCATCCTTCTCCCTCTCTCTCTCTCTCTCTCTCTCTCTCTTTAAGGGAATCCCTCGTGCACGGTTTTCTTCACTAACAATCTTCAAGGTGTGTCTGACAAGTCTGCGTGTGCATTTTATCGCATGCAGGTAGTTTCTCTCGTTACGGCATGTAACATACCCCGAAATCTACTAAAGCACACGCACATCCATATTCACACATGCTGACGGTCCATCCTCTACACTTACACACTAATACAGCTTTCCCCTCTCTCCACCTCTCTCTCACTCTCTAACTAAAACAAATGTATTCGTTCTCTTCTTCTCTGTTGCTCTAGAAGTCCATGAAGGGAAAACATTGATGACAGTCTCCCACACCCAAAGCCCCACCCACAGATGATTAGTCAAAAGACCACTTTAAAAACTTCACAAACAAAACACTTCTCTCTCTTTCCTGTTATCAAACTTTCTTGCTTTACTTTGTAAGTCAATCTCTGTCAGACTTTCCCTCCTTTTTCCTATTTTCAATAGATCTCTTTCTTCAACAGTTTCTATTTCCACCATATGTTATCCTTCTCTTTCCCTTTGCACACAGAAAAAAAACAGGGCTGAGTCATCCCTTTACAAAGGAAGGAAAGAGAAAAGGGGTTGCAGGTTTAGCAGAATCTAACTTGTGTGAGTAAAAGGTAATTAACAGTGAGAGAGTTAGGAAAAACAGTCTAACGTCATCTGATCTCTGACACTACATGCAAACATCACTACAGACTATTAAAATGGCCAAACAAACGTCACATGATTCATCCTCAGAACATTTCTTCTCTTTTCCCCTTTCCTTTTCTCCCTCTTCAGTCCCTCCCTCTTTTTCCTCAGGCACATTTCTAACAAATGATCACCGAATAGCTGTCAGATGCATAAATGTAATTCGTCAGCAAAAGCCTAACTATTTGTCTCTCTTGTTTTGCCTTTTTTCTCTTTCTGTCTTGAAATTACAAACAGATGAAGCACAGAAACACAGCAAACACATCTAAGCCTTTTAAAAGAGTTAGCCTAGTTAGCCAGAGATAGACTAGACAAGCTGTGCTTCAAGATTACAACACTGTATGCAGACCTACTACCTACATTTTTCCACTAAAAACTCTTTCTGTCATATTTCTAATAACTGTCAATCACAATACAATACAGTATAGTGTATATATAACTAAAAAGTTATCTGTTTTTGTAAATAAATTCTTCATATATATATATATATATATATAAACTATAGTAAATGTTACAGTATCTTTACATATACACACACACATATATAGTAGAAACATAATGTTTCTTCCACAAGATTTTATTTTATTCTCAATTTCCATACATCATGCTGCATTTTGGAAGTGATCGTGCATAGAAATCAATGGTGAAGAAAAAATGACCTAACTGCACAAATTCTGTCTAAAATACATAATATTAATTTTTGCATTTGAACTGAACTGTTGTATTTTCTCTGATATTTAATCAATATCACACTCTTACTGTTGTACTGTATATACTGTAGTGTAAGCACAATTTTGATGATTACAAGTGGCCAAATTAATACATTTACATTTATGCATTTAGCAGATGCTTTTATCCAAAGCAACTTACATTGCATTCAAGTTACAGTTTTTACATTTTATCAGCTCTTACTTTCCCTGGGAATCGAACCCATGATCTTGGCGTTGCTAGCGCCATGCTCTACCAGTTGAGCTACAGGAAAGCTATATACCATTCTGATATTAAGTCTGCAAGTGTAACATTGCTTAAATACTAAAATAGAAAACAATATCAAGGTTATATAATTCTCACTCTCTTCTCCTCTTGGCTGTGTTCTGAAAATCATTTTGGGCTGGATTTTGACTGTGTTTAGGCAAACCATCATACAACTAGAAACACATGTTGAGGAGGCCTGACGTATGATCTCATTAATCATATTTATAGGGCTAGTGGAAAACCGAGGGAGACAGGAAGATGAGATTTTAATCAATCCAGCGTGACACTTATAATACGGATACAGAGGGTGTGCACTTTCATAATCTCCTATTCAAATTTAAACGCAAAACTACTCATGGATACCAATGAGCTGTTTATGCATATTGCCAACTGAAGGGCTGAATGAATTATTCACAGCATCAGACATAGCAAACACAGAGCAATGATGGACATGGTAACCATGGTAGCAGACAACAAACACACATAAACACACCCACACACATCTAGTACATAATTAATCCGGTGATGAACACATGATAAAGACAAACTCATGCCAACCCCCTTCAGGCTCATGCAATGCCCTTTCAAACTCACACATAAACAAAGAGTTTGTGTGTATGCTGTAAGATCACTTCAGAGCCGCTGTCTCTTTTTTGGTTCAGCATAGTTTGGCATTTCCCTTCTTTACATCAACAATTTTGCCTTTCATTTAAAAGCAAACATGCACACATGCACAAACATCCTGTACTGGCCACCTTTGTTGCTGCTTCATCACATCACTTAACACTCAAAAAATAGACCTCACCAGACTAACACACTGACACGCATAAAACACACAAAGATTTTCTGGCACACATTTAACTGAAAACATCTCTGAGCAGACATGGCATCTTTGTATGTTTGCTGTGCAAATCAGTTTCAGAGATATACAGTCCGAAATACGGACTAAAAACAATGGCCTATCTGTCCACAGAAGAAATGCTGTAATGGATTGCAAGCCCAGTAAATTTGAGTAGAATTTTCAAAAACTTTCAGTTTTGTGGATGTTCCTAAAGGGACATACCTTTATTTAATAATTGCCAGTAAACTATTTTGTCCGCTTGTTAAAGGAATAGTTGATCAAAAATGAGCATTCTATTATTATTTACCCCCATGTCGTTTCAAAACTGCACAATGCAAAAGAAGATTTTTAAAAATGTTTCAGCAGGTTATGTTTGAACAATGAAAGTCAGTGGGGTACGAAAGACCAATGTATTGCATGAAAAAAGAAAACCCACAGAGACCAGTTTGAGACCCACAGAAGAAACAAAGTTATTCAGGTTTGGAACAACATGAGAGTGAGTAAATAATGAAAGAATGTTCATTTTTGGTAAACTAACCCATTAAAGGAATAGTTCACCCCAGAATTAAAATTGTCATAATTTACTCACCCTCATGTCATTCCAAACCTGTAAGTTTCTTTCTTATGTAGAACACAAAAGAAGATATTTTGAAGAATTCTATAGAACCAAACAGCTGTTGGTTCTCGTTGACTTCCAATGTAGTGAAAGAAATACTATGGAAGTCAATGGAGACCATCAAAATATCTTCTTTTATGTTCAACATACGAAACAATCTCATACTGGTTTGGAACGACATGAGGGTAAGTAAATGATGACAAAATGTTAATTTTTTGGGTGAATTATCCTTTAAGGTAAACTGTTAAGCTGCTGGATTCTTGATCAGGCCTTTGCACAGTTTTGCACACCCTGATGAATTCCTTCCTCTGAATAATGTGAACAGTGTAATTGATCAAATCACTATGGCAGATACCTGCAAGCTGAATTTCTCTAAAGCAAGATAACATTATTTGTTTTCTTCTTCTATTTGACCCAGCATGAATGGATTAATTTATGCTTTTTTATAATGGTACTGTGTACAAAGATTCCCTGCATTAAAGACTTCATTGAGCCAATTTCACCACATCCCATTCTGTACCAAAGTGAAACTTCTATTTGGAACTTGGGAATGAACACATGGGCTCCTGGTAATTTCATTGGCCCTGTCTGGAACAGAGCAAAGCAGAAATACTCTGTTGCAAGAATTGTAAAAAGTGATACATTCCATTAAATAGCACTGCACGTTTATGGCAAAACATGCTTTCTCTGACAATAAAGAAGAACATTGTTAATAATATTTTCCAGGTATGTTCTAATGCAATATTCATATTACATTTCAGAGTAAATACAAATATTTTACTTTAGTGTTATGTATGACTTTGATGAAGCTGATTGGGATTTTAATATTAGGCAAGTAGCGGCCTGCAGGTGTCACCAACATGGCACTGACATGAACTTGCTCAACAAACTATGCAATTCATTGCATCACACTGAGAAGATTTAAAACAGTTGGAATTAGGCCTAGAGTACATTTTGCTTGGGGTGAAATACAAGATGAGAACTCCCATACAGAGATGCTTTTGGTGGTTACCAGGATAAAAGTCATAAAACGAATAAAAGAAATAGTATCACACACAGTTGTTATACCTACCGTTTCCATCGTCATAATCGTCAATGCTGTCTGAATTTGGGAATAATCAACACTGAAGTTAACTGACCAATCATTGGACCAGCTACAATACAAAGAAACGAGAGAGAAGTAGATTGACACAAAGACAAGGACACATGTGTGTAGTGTAATCACTGAAGCTTAGTTTGGGCTGCAAACACATAACAATGCAACAGGGGTCAAACTTTGTAACAGATCTAAAATTTCTGTGACAGACAGTTTTGTAACAGTTGTCTAGAGGTAATGAAGTACACTCTCAGAAAAACAGAAACAAAAGCTGTCACTGGGGTGATACCCTTTCAAAAAGTACACACCATTTTTACCCCAATGGGTGCATATCAGCACTTTGAAAGTACACATTAGTGTATACTTAGTGTACATATCAGTACCTAAATGATACATATTAGCACCTTTTAAAAGTGACAGCTTTTGCCCCTTTTTATGAGTTTATCATTGCTTTAAGCAATCTAAACTTTGTGTAAATTAAAATGTAAATAATTACATTTATGAAAATGCTTTCAATACTCGGTTTATCTAAAAAAGGAGGGGGGATATGCTATAGGCGTTTCTTCAGCCATGGGCATGTTTGTGTACATTTACACAATACAATTCCCATTCTCACTAGTGCATTCAATTTGTCAACTAAACAGTGTTTTAACAGTGGACATACACAAGAGATTTCTGTCACTTCTTTTTCAGATTTCCACCACAATGTCACTTTCACCACATTTCCAGTGATATATTGTGTTTTTTAACATTCTGTGGCGAAATTACATTTTATACATTTTTGGCTGACTCTACTCTTCACCGATACTATACTTTGGAAAAATAATATGTAGGTAAAATTGTTTACTGTAGTGGAAATGATGCCACAACTTACATCATATAGTCATAATGTTTGAAATTATATAAATAATTTCTACATCATAAAAATGGAAATGGTTTACGATTAGTTCACTGTAAATCTATACATGAAAGAAATTTTTGGATATGAAAGATATGAAGGCAGTTTTACTATTCTTGAAGAAGAGGCATTTGTGTACACAAAGTGATATGATTTTTCTTCTTTTATGAAAAAAATCGTAAAAAAAAGTTTGGGTTGCCTTAAATTAACGATGTTCAAGAGATTCTTAAGGTTTGGTGAAACATAACTTAACCTAATTAAATAAAAGTGTAATTACTGCTCACTCCTAATTAATCTTGCCACAAGACGCTTAGAAATAAGAGAAAGCTAACAGGCCGCGTGGTATGGAAGCATATGGGCATATCATAATTCATTTTGAAATGTAATATGCAAAATGGCAATACAATTTGTAAAATGGCAATGTTTTTCTGCATTTAAATTTACATTTTCCCATACATATGTGCAATGTTTAGTGCAAAATTAAAATTCAATTATATAATTTACATTTGCCATTTCCTACACTAGTTTTAATATGCAAATTAAAAACATATTTTAACGCTTTATAAGTTGCGAAATTAAAATGAAAATGTGTTACCCAAATTGATTAGATATGTTTAGCATGTCCAAGCAAAAACTTTGATTGCACATAAGCAAACAAACAGTGCAATTCTATAGTGAGGCGTGCACAACGCTTAGGTGCCACGGAACGCGTGCTCCATTATGGCTTAGAAGAGAGGAAATATTAGGCAACACTGTGTCTACACCGAACGCGACAAAAGATAGTATTGAACCAATTATAATCAGTGATGCTGTCTACACTGGATGTGGCGCGATGCGACATGATTGCGTCCGGTGTCGACATGGTGTAAGGTGGAAAATATGTAAAGAAGCACGCGATTGATGCACGAGATCAACTGTCTGGTTGATCTCATGCATCAATCGAAGTGTAAACAGAGAGAGATCTTGAGGCAGGTGAAAAGCGTTTGGTTGATGGTGAATACTGACCTATCGTGTGTCCTGTTGCCGAGCACCGCCTTGATGTAATGATTGACAGGTCGGGGGCGTGATCGCCTCGGAATGTATTTTCAAATCCACATGGACTTAAACTACATTATCACGGGGTATTTAATGAAAATGCAATTTAAACGTCTTAAGTGTAAGTCTCAGTGCATTTAAGAAAAAAATAAAAGACATTTAAATCACCATTTTGCTACCTAGGCTATTTGCTGCATCTTTGGCTTGGAATGCATTCTGAAATTCTCACTGCATTTTGCTACAATTATCACACGGTATTATTATGATAAAAATGCAATCCCAAGTGTCCTACCTGTAAGTGTAAATGCATTTAGGAAAAACAGCATTTAAATGATCATTTTGCAACAGTTTTTTGCTTGGACATGCTAAACATATCTAATCAATTTGGGTAATACATTTTAATTTTGCAACTTATAAAGTGTTAAAATATGTTTTTAATTTTAATATTAAAACTAGTGTAGGAAATGTCAAATGTAAATTCTATAATTTTCATTTTCATTTTGCACTAAACATTGCACATATGTATGGCAAAATGTAAATTTAAATACAGAAAAACATTGCCATTTTACATATTGCATTGCCATTTTGCATATTACATTTCAAAATGAATTATGCTACACTTATGCTTCCATAGCGTGAAGAGCGAGACACGGCTGAGTCGTTTAACTGACAGCCGCCAAACTACATTGGTTTTGTTAAATTCAGAGAACATGCAAAACTAAGGTGTCTACGTGAGCTGGAAAGATACTAGACATACTTAGGAGTCATTTGTCTTACCTGTAAGTTTTCCGCTCTGGTTTCAAAAGCACAACAGCCTCAAGTCCACCTAAAGGTCACGCTCGCGCTGTGCAGAGGACGCGCGCTACGGTCCGCTTCGCTTCAGTGAGGATTCAGAGCATCACATGTCATTCCTGAAGACAGGTGTAGAGAGCACAGCCCACCTGTGGCGCGAACACATCACTGACTCAATAGAAGACAGAGAAATATAAGACAAACAGAAACTAATTCATTTGTTAAGAATCAGCTCAAATATTCTATGAGCACGACTAGCATGACCGGTGGGTGGGAGCCGTTGTGGAATTCCTGTCCCGCAGATGAGCGGTTAAAACAATGGGAAAGAGCCGAGGGTCGCACACACCCCTCAAAATAATTGTTTTCTCAGCTGCTTTCCCATTTTTCGGTCCAGCCCCTGTGGCGCCCCAGAACATCCCAAGGACTCAAATGTTCCGTTAAAATGTAGAAGTGCACGATCTACTGCATTAATTACTATAGCATATACAAATCGAGCTAAAAGTAAGGAGATGGTCCTCACTGCAGAACACAAGATCCAGGGGGCGTGGTTGGATCTAGATCCAACTCTTCCCACCTTACATTTACCTAAACCTACCCATCTCCACCCCCTAGATGTGGATCCAACCCCGCCCCTGGATCTTTGTTCTGCAGTGAGGGGCTACTGAATATAAGACGCAAAACTATCAAAATAGTCATCTGGGGTTTAAGTGATGAGAAAGCGTCTGGCGCCCCCTGCTGTCTGTGAATGAATCATGCAGAACAGAGTTTCAATGACACCTCCCTAAAGACAGCATACCAGCCTGCACTGTGTGATATGGCCTGAACGTTTGCTGACTATTTATTAGAGAACACACACACACACAGGTTTGTGGATTGCTGCTTGGCTTGTCGTTTCTGTATACATGGATCAGAACAGGATAAATTGTTCAAACTTTTCCTCAACTGATCATTATTTATTCAAACAACACATTTTGGGGAATATAAAATCTTCCATCTTTATTTGAGCCTCTAACTCTAGCACTCTCTATTCTAATTCTATTCTTTAAAAAAAAACTAACTAGCTTTTCTAATTTTTTTTTATTATTTTTATTTATTTTACAATTAACAAAAGCATAAAAGGCCTCTAACACTAGCTTGCTCTATTCCATTTCTATTCTATCTGTTTTCTTTTTATTTATTATATAATTTAAAACAAAAACCCTTGCTACGTGTACTGTGTTAAGCTAACTGAGACTTGTTATAGCACCTGCATATCATTGCTCTTTTGTTGATTTTGATTGCTTCTATTGTCCTCATTTGTAAGTCGCGTTGGATAAAAGCATCTGCTAAATGACTAAATGTAAACATACTAACATTAGCACATACATTTTTTTTTTTTGATCAAACATACAGCAGTGTCTGCCTGTATCATGGCATCCATGTACTGCTCTTTCTTACCCCTGAAATGGGCATTATACATAACAACCTATTAAAAACTAAAGGAAACACTGTTTACCTTAGGGTTTGCGTGACCAGCTTCACAACTGTCAAGACTCTTTTACGAGATAAAACACAGACATCCTAAACATACATTTATTTACAACATTTCTCACCTCTTTCCCTTTTGCTCCCATCTCTTCCTTATAATGTTCATGAGGTCTTTTACTTCCATCTTCACTCAGCAGCAGAACTGTCGTTTACCCTGACTAGAATAAGGCATCTGTTAACAACTGATTGTCTTCATTGGAATACATAAATATTCTTAATATATATATATATATATATATATATATATATATATATATATAATACATAGGGGAGAGTGAGGTAAGATGAACAGTAACTTGTGCAACAGTGCACAGATATTAAGTAACCAGATAGCATTCAGTGATTAAAAGGAGCAGATTTGTTCCTTGCATGTCAGCGTAAGGTAAAATAATGTAAAGATCATAACAAAATAAAATATCTAGATAAATATATAAACAAATACATGGTTTGGCTAAAGATTAAACTAACTACTACATGCACTTTTTCCAAAATGAGAGAGATTCGTCAGAGATGGTGGTTCAGATTTCAGTAGCATTCTCTCATATACTGTAGAAGATACTTTTTCCATATACAACCCCAAATCAGAAAAAGTTGGGACAGTATGGAAAACGCAAATAAAAAAAGAAAGTAGTGATTTCTAAATTTACTTTGACTTGTATTTCATTGCAGACAATATGAACACAAAATGTTTCATGTTTTGTCTGGTCAACTTCATGTCATTTGTAAATATACATCCTTTACTGTCATTCAGACCTGCAACACATTCCAAAAAAAGTTGGGACAGGAGCAATTTAGGGCTAGTAATGAGGTAAATTGGTTAAATAATGATGTGATTTGAAACAGTTGATGTCAACAGATGATTGTAATTATGATTTGGTACAAAAGCAGCATCCAAGAAAGGTCTAGTCCTTTAGGAGCAAAGATGGGCCGAGGATCGCCAGTTTGCCAACAAATACGTGAGAAAATTATTGAAATGTTTAAAAACAATGTTCCTCAAAGAAAGATAGGAAGAGATTTGGATATTTCACCTTCAACAGTGCATAACATAATTAAAAGATTCAAGGAATCTGGAGGAATTTCAGTGCGTAAAGGACAAGGGCGCAAGCCTAAGCTGAACAACCGTGATCTCCGATCCCTCAGGCGGCACTGCATCAAGAATCGTCATTCATCTATAAGCGATATCACCACATGGGCTCAGGACTACTTTGGCAAACCTTTGTCAAGTACCACAATACGTAGTTACATCCACAAATGCCAGTTAAAACTGTACTGTGCGAAAAGGAAGCCCTATGTTAACAGTGTCCAGAAGCGCCGTCGACTTCTCTGGGCTCGGAGGCATCTGGGATGGACCATCACACAGTGGAAACGTGTACTGTGGTCAGATGAATCAGTATTTCAGGTATTTTTTGGAGGAATGGACGCCGTGTGCTCCAGACCAAAGAAGAAAAGGATCATCCAGACTGTTACCAGCAACAAGTCCAAAAGCCAGGGTCTGTCATGGTATGGGGTTGTGTCAGTGCCCTTGGCAAAGGTAACTTGCACTTCTGTGATGGCACCATTAATGCTGAAAAGTACATAGAGATTTTGGAGCACAATATGCTGCCTTCAAGAAGACATCTTTTCCAGGGACGTCCATGCATATTTCAACTACCCATCTCCACCCCCTAGATGTGGATCCAACCCCGCCCCTGGATCTTTGTTCTGCAGTGAGGGGCTACTGAATATAAGACGCAAAACTATCAAAATAGTCATCTGGGGTTTAAGTGATGAGAAAGCGTCTGGCGCCCCCTGCTGTCTGTGAATGAATCATGCAGAACAGAGTTTCAATGACACCTCCCTAAAGACAGCATACCAGCCTGCACTGTGTGATATGGCCTGAACGTTTGCTGACTATTTATTAGAGAACACACACACACACAGGTTTGTGGATTGCTGCTTGGCTTGTCGTTTCTGTATACATGGATCAGAACAGGATAAATTGTTCAAACTTTTCCTCAACTGATCATTATTTATTCAAACAACACATTTTGGGGAATATAAAATCTTCCATCTTTATTTGAGCCTCTAACTCTAGCACTCTCTATTCTAATTCTATTCTTTAAAAAAAAACTAACTAGCTTTTCTAATTTTTTTTTATTATTTTTATTTATTTTACAATTAACAAAAGCATAAAAGGCCTCTAACACTAGCTTGCTCTATTCCATTTCTATTCTATCTGTTTTCTTTTTATTTATTATATAATTTAAAACAAAAACCCTTGCTACGTGTACTGTGTTAAGCTAACTGAGACTTGTTATAGCACCTGCATATCATTGCTCTTTTGTTGATTTTGATTGCTTCTATTGTCCTCATTTGTAAGTCGCGTTGGATAAAAGCATCTGTAAATGACTAAATGTAAACATACTAACATTAGCACATACATTTTTTTTTTGATCAAACATACAGCAGTGTCTGCCTGTATCATGGCATCCATGTACTGCTCTTTCTTACCCCTGAAATGGGCATTATACATAACAACCTATTAAAAACTAAAGGAAACACTGTTTACCTTAGGGTTTGCGTGACCAGCTTCACAACTGTCAAGACTCTTTTACGAGATAAAACACAGACATCCTAAACATACATTTATTTACAACATTTCTCACCTCTTTCCCTTTTGCTCCCATCTCTTCCTTATAATGTTCATGAGGTCTTTTACTTCCATCTTCACTCAGCAGCAGAACTGTCGTTTACCCTGACTAGAATAAGGCATCTGTTAACAACTGATTGTCTTCATTGGAATACATAAATATTCTTAATATATATAATATATATATATATATATATATATATATATATATATATAATACATAGGGGAGAGTGAGGTAAGATGAACAGTAACTTGTGCAACAGTGCACAGATATTAAGTAACCAGATAGCATTCAGTGATTAAAAGGAGCAGATTTGTTCCTTGCATGTCAGCGTAAGGTAAAATAATGTAAAGATAATAACAAAATAAAATATCTAGATAAATATATAAACAAATACATGGTTTGGCTAAAGATTAAACTAACTACTACATGCACTTTTTCCAAAATGAGAGAGATTCGTCAGAGATGGTGGTTCAGATTTCAGTAGCATTCTCTCATATACTGTAGAAGATACTTTTTCCATATACAACCCAAATAGAAAAAGTTGGCGACGTATGGAAAGCAAATAAAAAAAAGATGATTTAAATTTACTTTGACTTGTATTTCATTGCAGACAAATGAACACAAAATGTTTCATTTGTCTGGCAATTATGTCATTTGTAAAATACATCCTTTCTTATTCAGACTGCAACACATTCCAAAGTTGAGGAGCATTTAGCATAATGAGGTAAATTGGTAAATAATGATTGATTTGAAACGTTGATGTAACAGATATTGTAATTATGATTTGGTACAAAAGCAGCATCAAGAAAGGTCTATCTTTAGGGCAAAGATGGAAAGATGCCATTTCCAACAAATACTAAAAATTTATTGAATGTTTAAAACATGTTCCTTAGAAAGATAGGAAAATTTGGATATTTCACCTTCAAATGCATACAATAACAGTTCAAGGAATCTGGAATTTAGTGCGTAAAGACAGGCGCAAGCTAACTGAAACCTGATTTCGTTCCTCAGGCACTGCATAAGATGTAATCATTATAAGGATATCAAAAAGGGTCAGACTACTTTGGCAAACTTTGTCAAGTACTCAAATAGTAGTTACATCAAAATGCCAGTTAAAACTGTACTGTGCGAAAGACCCATGTTAACTAGTTCAAAGCCAGTCACTTCCTGGCTCGAGGCATCTGGGATGGACATCAACAGTGGAAACGGTGTACTTGGTCAGATGAATCAGTATTTCAGGTATTTTTGAGAATGAGCCGTTGTCAGACCAAAGAAGAAAAGGATATCCAGATGTTACCACAACAAGTCCAAAAGCAGGTCTGTCATGGTAATGGGGTTGTGTCAGTGCCTTGGCAAAGGTAACTTGCACTTCTGTGATGGCACATTAATGCTGAAAAGTACATAGAGATTTTGGAGCACAATATGCTGCCTTCAAGAAGACATCTTTTCCAGGGACGTCCATGCATATTTCAACAAGACAATGCAAAACCACATTCTGCACACATTACAAGTCCTGGCTGCGGAGGAAGAGGGTACGGGTACTTGACTGGCCTGCCTGCAGTCCCGACCTGTCTCCAATAGAGAATGTGTGGCGCATTTTGAAGCGCAAAATGCGACAACGAAGACCCGTACTGTTGCCCACCTTAAGACTTGTTTGCAGGAAGAATGGGACAAAATTACTCCTGAAACACTTCATCACTTGGTGTCTTCAGTCCCTAAACGTCTTTTAAGTGTTGTGAAAAGGAATGGCAACATTACAAAGTGGTAAATGCTTTACTGTCCCAACTTTTTTTGGAATGTGTTGCAGGTCTGAATGACAGGAAAGGATGTATATTTACAAATGACATGAAGTTGACCAGACATAACATGAAATATTTTGTGTTCATAATGTCTGCAATGAAATACAAGTCAAAGTAAATTTAGAAATCACTACTTTCTTTTTTTTATTTGCGTTTTCCATACTGTCCCAACTTTTTCTGATTTGGGGTTGTACTTAACAACTAAAGAATAAGGAAGAAAAAAATTAGTTGGTGACTTGGTCGGAGAAATTTACAACTAAATATGCAAAGTACCATTAAACTGGCTTGATTGAGAATTTTAGGGCAAATGGACCTTGTTTCTTGGAAAAACAAAGGGTGCCCTTACCAAGTGAAATCTCTTCTCTTTTTTTTTTTAATGAAATGACGCATGATTTTTTTAGGTTCCACAAACGTATGAAAAATCGAACCATTACACAGCAAGGAAACTGCGAGGAGGAAGTAACACTTCATTGTAATTTTTGGTTGGAATGATGAACAGATACACGTGGATACTTGTTCTAAACAAAGGAAATTGGATTAATTTTTTTTCATGTTTCTTGATGGTTAAAGAATACATTTTATAAAAAATAAAAAAAGTTTACAACAGATAGCTCAATGATGTGAACTCTTCTTTAGAATTTCAGTGTAGCAGTATATAATTGGATATATTAGTTTTATCCCTCATTTCTCCCAACCTAGGGCACCTTAATTAAACATGGCAAGTCTTACCTCACTCTCCTCTAATGAATAAATGAGCTGTTCATGTGTTTGTTTTCTGCTACAAAAGCACTGCAGAAGTGTGAGAAAGATGATTAACTAAGGTGTACTCTGTAATGAGCCTATAAAGGCAAACAATATATTAATATATGTAGTCTAATAGTCACAATCAAGAGTGTCACATTAAATGACAACAGAGGAAATTAAAAATTGTGGAAATGAAAAACTGAATTACAAATTTGTTTTACATAAAACAAGCTGATAAACTGTTTGCTAAGTATACAAAGAACAGGTTTAATGCACTACTTTCCTCTCACCTGTATCATCAGTTTACGTCACAATTCTGTCCAAATGAGAACAGATTTATATCAAAAGTCTTAAACTACTTGCATGAAACAAAACATCTTCACATGACTATATGACCTACTGACTGATAAAATGTCTCTAAATTAAAACATTCCAAATTGTAGAGAATTATCATTATCATTATCATGCTATGCTGTTTCTATTTAAATCTGGTTGTGGACGTACAGCTACCTCACAAATGTTAAATGTAAACCTCACAGTGTACATGCATTAACCCATCACTGAGAAGAAACCCAGGTTATTTGTACATCAAGTATTATATATAAACCAAGGGAAAGAAAAAACTGTGGCTCACAATTGTTGTAATACACCATATTCTTGTTTATAAACGAGGGTGAATGGGCGCCAACCCATCAGTGTTCAGAGCTCATTTGAGGTAAACATGAAGAGAGGTGTCTGCACATTGTCACCCGGGGCTGTGAGTATGAACAGTTAGCAGCTTCTCATTCAGTATTTACATGTATTATGACAGTCGGCTATTTCCGCCGCTGAAGCTCAGGTCCTCCAGCCAGAAGAGGACATATTGTCACCTCTAGCCAGATGGAGTGGATGAGCCAGTGGGCTACGATGTTATGATGAGCTACAAAAACTCTTTTCTGGTAGGATTTTCTTCAAGTCAAACACAACCGTGGAAGTAGCTGTTGTTTGAGTACTGGTCATCATCAGAGTATTCCTAATGGCATCAGGGGTTATTATGCATCATCCTACAGTGGACATCTGGACAAAACAGATAAATATACATCTTATGACCTCAAATGTACAATTTACCTTTTTTATTTCCAAAAAGGTAAGTGACCGTTTATTAATACACTTGGTATATTAATCATGTTGTCAACTGTTGCTATTTCATGGCCACTGCTATTTAAAATTGAATTATAGTAAGACTTTCTGGAGATTTTCAGGCCAAACACAGGGACTCGGGTCATAGCCTGTAAATCAGTATTTTCTAATAAAAGTGTGCTGTATTTGCATCAGGAATGCCATGGACCCAGCAAATTAGTCTATAATATGACTATAAAAATATGATTAGAGAATCCAAAAAGAACTTGATGAATTGTATTTCTGTGTTAAGAGTACACATTCGCTATTTAGAAACTTCACATTTTACCTGTATATTTATATGGCTACACAAATTGACCACCATGAAACCACCTTAATCTGCAGTCTTAATTAAAAAAATACATTTGTGCGCTTTCAACTTAAGAGAAAGCAAACAATCTCTGCATAGTATCAATGAACATGACAACTATTTTGCAAATGTTTTAGAAAACATTGTTTGCCTCTAAACAACATTGTTAAAAAAAAAACTTTATGTAAAGGCTTTCATTTACATTATTTTCTGTCTTTGATATAATTTATATGTGTTGACACGGTCAACACACTGTCATTCAAAAGTTTGAGATCAGTAGGATTTTTCAAGTTTTTTTTAAAGACATTTCTTATGCTCATCAAAGCTGCATTTATTTGATCAAAAACACAGAAGAAAATGTAATATTGTGAAATATAATTGCGATTTAAATGAACTGTTTTGTATTTTAATATACTTTAAAATATAATGTATTCCTGGGATGCAAAGCTGAATTTTCATCAGCGTTTACTCCAGTCTTCACGTGATCCTTCAGAAATCATTCTAATATGCTGATTTATTATCAGTGTTGGAAACAGTTGTGCTGCTTAATATATATATATATATATTTTATTGGAACCTGTGATACGTTTTTCAGGATTCTTTGATGAACAAAAATAAATAAATAACAGCATTCATTTAAAATAGAAATCTTTTGTAACAATATTCACTGCTGTTCAAAAGTTTTTGGTCAGTAAATTTCTTTTTCTTCCTTTTTTTTTTAATGATTTTTTCCCCAGCAATTTTCCTAATTTTAAAAACATGTGTCTGGTGTTTTGTTAGTCAAAACATTAGTTATATGTGAGAAAATAATGTAAATGTGTAAATGTATACTGAGAAAATAATGTAAATGAAAGCCTTTACATAATGTTTTTTATTTATTTTTAATAAAGTGGTTTGGGGGAAGACAAGGAAAGTTCATATATGTTAGTGTGAAAGAGAGGCAAGCTCTGGCTAAAACCTTTTAAAACAAGACAAAAGAAATTACAATGGCCCTAAACATTCTTAACATATTTGCCACTTAGTGTTGATAAAAAAAATAAAGGAATACAAAATATAAAGATCAAGGCATAAGTGAATAATAAGTGAATGAGGCTCACTGGTAAACAGTAAAACTAGTTATTAAAAGAAGAGGTCTGAGTATCCAATTAAAATAATAGTGCTTCAAACAGTCATCACCTCAAAAGGCCTGAGAAAGTAACCTCATTTACCAAAGACGCTTTAAAAAATAAATAAAAAAAAAACCTTACCTTTCTGTCTTTCTTATCAGAACACGGAGCCACAAAGCACCCCTGGTGTACATAATCAGTAATGCAAGAGACACATTCTGGTTTTCCCCCTGAAGAATGCCTTCGGCCCTTCAAGGATCTGATGTTGTGTCTCCCCTGGGAACATGAACCACACTTGCATCTCACAAGCAACTAACCTTACCACGACTCCTCTCGGGGGTCATCAGGTATGGGAGGTGGTTCTGATCGTGCTCGTGACTGGATCCCTGTCTCTCGTTACCATCCTGGGCAACTCCTTGGTGGTCATCTCCATCCGAGTCAACAGTCAGTTACAGACCATCAGTAACTACTATCTTCTGAGTCTGGCGGTGGCAGACTTGATCTTGGGTATGGTGTCAATGAATCTATATACAGCATACATAATACTGGGCCGCTGGACACTGGGACATCTAGCTTGCGATCTATGGTTGACACTTGACTATGTAGCGAGCAACGCCTCAGTAATGAACCTGCTGGTCATAAGCTTCGACAGATACTTCTCAGTCACACGACCACTAACTTATCGAACAAAGCGAACTCCGAAGACAGCAGCAGCATTGATCGCTCTCGCATGGGTGGTGTCATTTGTGCTATGGGGCCCCGCTATCTTGTTTTGGCCTCATGCGGTTGGACGACCATCTGAAGCTGCAGCCCAGGCCTGTTCTATCCCATTCTTGAAGGTTCCTCTGCTTACATACGGTACTGCAATCGCTGCGTTCTACCTACCAGTTACTATCATGATCATTCTGTACTGGCTAATTTATTGGGAAATTGAGAACAGAGAAAAAGGACTTGCTGGTTTTGTTGGCACTGTGAAAAACACTAGAAATGTTCTGAATGGGTTGGACAAACAATCAGTGCACCAAACCAGTAACAAGAGCAACTTAAGTCGCTCAAAGGAAACAAATTCCAGAAAAGGACAAGGCAAAACCAAAGACAAGTCAGTTGGGTGTTTCAATTCAACGAAAAACAATACTGCAGCCATTTTGCAGAAGTCGGCTCATGAGAGTTACAAGGAGGCTTACAGCAACAGTAGCTGGAACATTGAAGATGAGGACGATAGCGCCTTGTCCTCTTCGACAGATGAGGAACATGAGCAGAACATCAAGGCGAGAGCACCTTCATCCAATCCAACTGCAATTGAGTTGAAGGATCTGCAAAGTAGATCAGAGGACACCAAAGATGTGCAAGAGTTCAACTCGTCAGCTGGGCGTCCCATCAGACACCAGTCCCACTTAAAACCACCCCAAAAGTCAGACCACAGCATTTGCCATCAGCTCAGAGCTAAACATCGCATCAATATGATCATTAAAGAGAAAAAAGCGGCCCGGACACTAAGTGCCATCTTGTTAGCGTTCATCCTCACGTGGATGCCATACAACATCATGGTTTTGGCTTCCATTTCATACTGTGTGCCGGAAAAGCTCTGGCAGCTGGGATACTGGCTGTGTTATGTAAACAGCACGGTCAACCCCATGTGCTACGCCCTCTGCAACGAGTCCTTCCGGGTCACCTTCAAGGCACTGCTACTTTGTCGAAGTGGAGATAAACGAAAGTGGGACACAAACAGCTGGAATCGCCATGCCTCTGTGAGGCAGAAGTCATCTTGCAGTAACGTGTAATCTTTCACTCTATGATTTGTCATTCTACAGCATGGGTGCTTTTAATTGCTCAATGATCCAGATACAGTGCTTCAATTGGCAGACACTTTTTTTTCTAGAGAATAACATACAGTTTGTGTTAACTCTGAATATGACTTCTGTGCATGCCTCTGCTTTTAGACATTACACTGTCACTGCAAAACGGCTTGATTCTGAATCTTGTCAGACACTAATGGAAAGTTACTTAGCCTCGTGGTCTGTGTGTCTTTGGCTACATCAAAAGTTGGAATAGTACTTTGTGAAGAACCAACAAAAATAAAAATCAATTGCATGCTATTTTAAATTGACTTATGTATAGACAATTAATAAAGAAAACATTTAGCAGCCACTTGACAACAACATTGAAATATTCTTCTGATGCTATTTTGACTGTGCTTATTAAATAGTATTTTCAAAATAAATATCAATTTAATAAATATCAATATCTATTTTATAAATCGTTTTGAGTAGTGGTTCTCAAAAAAGACACAGGGGCCCACAAGGGGGCCTCAGCAAATTTCCAAGAGGTACTGAAGATGACTTAAAATGTTTTAAAACAAGCTTTAAAACCAAAAATCAAGATATTTCTTAAATTCACCCCCAAACATTTGGAATTCTAATCAAATTCTAATTATTTTGGTGGCATATTTTAATCTGTGGACACTCCTAATTTCAGTAAATTAAATATGTACGTATTGAATGTGACTGTACACAGCACAGGTACTGAACAAGTTATCAAGAATTGATGAACAACATATATGGTATGTGAGTTTTATTTTTCTTGGGGAAAAAAAGTGTACATACACCAAAAAAAAAAAGCAAAAACAAATGAATCCCCCAAAACCTACCTAACAAACATTAAAAAAAATAAAGCAAATTTAAATTACAAAACAAAAAGAAAACAAATGGCCACTTTGTCTTTAGATAAAGGGTGTAGTTAAAAAAAAAAAAAAATCAGGAAAAGTAAACACTTATATTTTCTAATTATTTTAATTATCGTTAGTTGGCTGATACCATAAAGCTAAGTTATCAAATTTCCCATAATCCTTTACTATGCTGGTACTGTGAGAGTACAACAGAGTGAGTGTAAGCTAAATGTTATGTATAAATGACCATGTAAGGTAGACATGCAGTAACTAAACTGAGAATGAAAAATAAAACAATGATAAGATCCTGTACATGTTATGAATGCCATGAGCAATAATTAATATATCAGTATCTGATATAAGCCTAAACCTTTATGGAGGTCTGAAGTTATTTTGAAACTGAAGACTTACAGAGTACACAGAACTCATCTCAGGTCAATTCATTTCTTCATTCAGTATACATTTACAAAGAACAGGGTTAAAAGAGGCAACTGCGTGCAGTGCTCTAGATTTATTCTTTAAACAAAGGAAGTTTTGGCTGGATTGTGAAGGTAAATGTCAATAGAAGACAGGAAATTAGGGGAACATTTGAAGCAGGCTGTATATCTGCCTCGGCTTGCTCTAGGAAGTCAAACTAAACTCTGGCAAATTCAGCAAATACCATACTTCACATCTGTGTTGTATTGAATTTAGCACTGGGTCACTTCAACAACCTCTCTGTCTTCACTACCATAATTCAATCCCTAATTAAAAAATAAATAAAAATGAAAATTCCATCACCATTTAGTTACCCTCATGCCATTCAAATGTTGTATGACTTACTTTTTTCTGTGGAACGCTAAAGAAGATATTTTGAAGAAAGTTGATATTGGGAACCAAACTATGTTTTTTATTGTCCATACAATAGGAGTCAATGGTGACCAAAACAAGACATTTCTCACTTCCTTTATGTTCCACAGAAGAAAGTTATACCGGTTTGTGAGTAAATGATGACAATTTCATTTTTGTGTGAACTATCCCTTTAAGAGATGACAATTTTACCAGTTTTCTTAAAAAATGAATTTAAATGGCACATCTGATGCCATAAAGATGCCAATACAGACCTCAGATTAAAGGACTAAAAGCAGTCTCTCGGTTAAGCCATACTAAAATGAATTTACTATTCTAACCATTTACTTGTCTAACCAAGCATGTGACACTCAAAGTCATTCTGATATCTCGAATTCTCAATGGTGGTTTCTGGGTATTACTCTTTTTTTTTTTTTTCAGAAAAACTGAAAGTCTGTTATTTAACACAGCTCATCTCCAGCGGAAGACCTTTTGATTTTTGAGTGCCAGAAGAACTTTTGCTCAATATCCTACACAAGCTGACAATTGGAAATTGGCAATTTAATGTAATTTAATAAAATAATGTTTATGTCATATGTATGGCTGTAATCAATGAAATGTCATCACAGTAATATGACAGTTATGGCATTGAAGTTTTTGTCCACATATTTCCTTACACTATAGAAATCTTTCATGTACTCAACAGTGAATCCTTCAGAATTACTTTGAAAGGGATTTACCATTCTTGGTAGAATCTATTAAACTATGAACATCCACAAACTGATCTCAGTGTAGCCTGCAATACATTGTTTTATATCTCAATTAATTGCCAACAGTTACAATAGTTTCTGGACGTTCTTTTATACTGGACTTTTTATTTTTTAGTCCTCTCTTTCAATCCTATTTCTCATTTACCTGACGTCTTAACCATCTTTAACTAAATTTTAACCGATTTCTGAACATCTTAAGGATGTCTAAAAAATTTTTAATTACAAAGATTAATAACAATATAAAAATATAATTTAAAATCACTACTCTTACCTGCACCATTAGCCCATTAGTTAGTAAAGAGGTCACACACTGACTGCTAGACTCTGTGCTTCAGTGGCATATACAGATGCTATCATTACAAAAAAAAATCCCCAAGCAACTCCCATCATAATAATGAACCATTTCTATTGTTTAAGATCTTAAATACGGCACACCTTTATATGCTATACAAATTTATAAATATACAAAAACACATTGTTTCTTTTCTATTTTGCTTATTATGAACAAGCATTGGCATGCTGATTGGTTTCAACTATTCCTCTCCGTGATAAGCAAAGTGTCAGTAAAGAGTATATTGGATATGGCTGAATATGCAATATTTATTGTGGCTGATATAAGTGCAGCTAATTATTTGTTTTCTGTTAAACAGTGTCTGCAGAAACGGGTGGAAATATCTAATATGAGCAGGAACTCAAAAACAGAGTCATAATATTCTCATAGTGACTTCCTCCAAGTATGTACTGCTGTAAGGGTCAAGAGAGTTTCTGACTGGCTTTGACATTTGCTATGGAAGTACTGTGTTAGTTGTGGGGGGCTAATAGTTGAAAACAAAGAGCAGGGGTAGTTTGAAACTTGGAACTGTGTAACAGTCATACTGAGATCAAACCTGCTGAGATGTGAAAGAGAACTAAGAGAAGGAGGGCACAATTTTTCTCACTCCCTCTCTCTTTCTCTCCCTCCATTTGTGTCTGCGGGCCTGGGCAAGGTGGTCATCCCTTTTCTGTTCCACTACAACTTCTGTTCTACCCGTTTCGTTTGATTAAATTGAACAGACCAATCTTGGAGGGAACTATGAGAAAGAGGGTCTGTCTTTCCAAAAAGAGGGAAATCATGAGGGCGGTGCATTCTGATTCTGGTATATAGAGGCCTTCTCTTTCAGGAGGGCCAAACACAGATGACAACTCCAACTTCCTGTAAGGAATAAAATAATGCAATTATTCATTTGTGATAACACTTGTCATATGATGATTATATCATTCACTTATATATGATATAAGATAAATAAACTTATATCTCCTTCATATTGTTCTTTGGACTAAATGGACCTCTTTTTTATTTAGCACTATATACTGGCTGAAATACACGACACGACTTTTAAAATCTGATTTAAAATCGTAAAAATTTTAAAAACACTAGGCATCATACACTTGCCGTAAGTAGTCACAGAGAAAAAACTGGGCATCATACACTAAACGACCGAGGATCACACGTGTCACATGTACATTTGCTAGGAAGACACATGACAAATGAAAACAATGCGTTCTAAAATCAGCTCAAAATATCAATCATGTCTAATATCATCTGACTGGATGGATTCATAGTCTGAAGCTATAAAAAAAAGATAGTCTGTGATCACTATACACTATGTGGTTTTCTATGAAATCTGTCCACTCAAATCTGTTCAGATTCAACTTGTTCAGACTGTAAATCAGGGCCAAAATCTGGGCAACAGTCACATAACGTATTCCAGCCTTAAGTCAGTTCTATGTCTTTTGATGAGCAGTCATTACTCCAGTCTTCAGTGTCATGATCATTCAGTAATCAGTCTGATATGCTGATTCTGTGCTGAAGAAACTTCTTATTATCATCACTGTTAAAAACAGTTGAGCAGCTTAATTTTTGGAGGAAACCTTAAACCAGGAACTCTTTGATGAACAGAAAACTCAATGGAATTTATATGAATATGTCTGAAGCAGAAATCTTTTGTAACATTATAATGTCTTTACTGTCACTTTTGATCAATTTAAAGCATTCTTGCTAAATAAAAGGTATTAACAAAAAAAAAAAAAACGATGTACCCCAAACTTTAACAGTGATGAATATTATTGCATGTTGCTTTACCTTCAGGAGGTTCAGACATACGGGGCGAGAGGCAGTACATGTGGTAACCTCGATCACAGTCATCACAGAACAACAGCTGGTCCTGTAGCAAAGCATAAGAAACTACTTCACCGAGAATCCAAATAGGGATGCATAATAAACCGAGGGAAGGAATCGTTTTACACAGTAATTACCTTCCCTGTGGAGGTAAAACACAGTTGATAAATTTTTATGGCTGGATAGTGGTAAACAAACTCACATCATTTTCTGATGTTCCACACATATTACAGCACTTGCATTCAATGCACTGCCAGCGATAGGTTTTCACAGCAGCCATCATCACTGGAGTGAACTGCAGACATGAGGGGTGTCCTGAGAACAGAGAATCGGTCAATGATAATTTGGTCAAGAAAAATCTGAAGCAAGCAAGCGAAAGTACGTGTGGTTGTTTTACCAGAACGGCCACAGTCTGAGCAGGACACAAGGCCTTCTGATTGGCCGGTTTTCTGGTTCAGGTTGGAATCTCCCAAACAAAAATCACAGTACTTGTTTGGCAGAGCCAAACCATCTGGGCCCTTCTTAGGAGCTGATAGAACAGACAGAAAGAGAGCAGAATACCCATTATCACTCATAGCATTCAGTGAAAATGACAATACAACACTACACCTAGAAGCTATTTGTTTGAAACTTAGTTAACCTTCACATAGCTGGCATTTTAAGGTCCTGTAAGATGCTGCCTACGGAAATCATTCCAAACTGGTCACTTACAAACTTCAACTTAAGGTGCCACCTTAGAAGGCAGGCAAAGCACTTCACATGGTTTTGAAATAAATACAAATAATAAATCCAAAGTGTACAACACTGTGCCAACAAGTTAGTTTATAAGAAATATACTTTTAGTTTTATTGGCAATAGATTGTGTAAAATATTTCATGCCACTCAAAGTGACAGTTAAATGGCCTCTGTTCAGTTGGCTACCAGAGTCTGTGATTAATTGCTTACTCTTCGGTTCGTCTTGTTGGGGTGGAGTTGGTTCACGAATGTCCATCTCATCTTTATCCTCCCCCTCCTCCTCAGCCAAGTGAGAATGGGCGTAATGATAACTGAGACCAGGCCTATTCTTATAGCGCTTCCCACAGACTACACACATACACACACACAGAGCACAATCATGGGTTATAAGCACCTGTAATTGTCATTATGCACTGAAACATCATCTGTACTTTAGCACATGGAGCACTACTGCTTCACACCAAAAGCTCTCTCATGCATGCGAGATCAATCCACCGTTCCTGGCTCTCCAGATGCTCATTAATGCTCATTCACAGCATGGCAAATGTTAATATGCTTGCTAATAACATCACCCAATATGCTCCACTTAAACAAAAGCAATAGTTCACCACAAAATGAACAACCTGTCATTTACTCAGCCGTGTCGTTCCAAAATGGTATTACTTATTTCCTTGCATAGAACAAGCGCCTTATTTTCCAATACACTGAAAGCAAATAGGGACCAACAGCTGGCCAATTTCAGCTTGATCATTATGTTAGATAACTCCTTTCAGCACTAGAAAGCTATTTGGTCAGAACAACATGATGGTGAGTGCATGATGACACAACTTTCACTTTTGAGTGAACTATCCCTTTAAAACCATAAGCACTACACATTCAGGAAATGGGAGTCCTTTGGCAACTTAAAAGCAGAGGCGCTATTTCAGTCTAATCAGATAAGGAATGAGAAAAACAGGGAGTGACCTGGAGATGAAGAGAAGGATGAGTATTACAAGCAGCAACGTAAAAAAAACAAGAGAGACAACACCGAGCAGGTAATGAAGCACAAAGAGAGGTGAATAATAGAGGAAGATAAAGAGAATCCATTTACATTTCAGACAATTAACATTAACTTGTTGGGGTATATATTTCAAAGTACTGTCATTTTTGTGACAACAAAAGCTAATCAAGATACATGTTTCTTAGAAAATGATTTGTGAAAAAGGAGTATGCGAGTGTGCAGAGGAGAAATGTAGAGTACAATCAATTGTAAATTAAAGAACATAATAGCACAAAGCACTGAAGTCTAAAAAAAAAGATTGAAATGCATCACGGCTGATTAACTACATACTCAACAAACCAATTGCAATATTGTTGTATTGGGAGCTAGACATGGATATACACTACTGTTCAAATTTGAGTTCAGTAAGATCCTTTTTGAAAGAAATTAATTCTTTTTTAAGCAAGGATGCATTAAAGTGACCAAATGTGACCGTAAAAGTTTTTACAAATAAATAAACACTGCATTGATATCAACATTGATAACAAAAATAAATGTTTCTTTGAGCACCAAATCATCACTACATGATTTCTGAAGGATCATGTGACACTGAAAACTAGAGTAACAGATGCTGAAAATTCAGCTTTTCATTTCAAGAATAAATCACATCTTAAAATATATTAAAATAGAACATGGTTATTTTAAATTGTAATAATATTACTTGCAATAATGTTACTGTTTTACTGTATTTGTAATCAAATACATGCAGTCTTTCTAAAATTCTTTCTGAGCCCAAACGTTTGAACAGTAGTGTAATATTTTATCGCCAGGTCCCTGCTGATACTTAAGAACCATGCGAGTAAATTGTTAGTAACAGAAAGTTCTAAGTATAAAGTGCTCTCCATACAGTTCACAATGAGAGCACCTCAGTCTGGGAAGTAATATTATGTCATGCAGCCACAAACAGGTGAAGAAATGAATTCTGTGGAAAAAGTCTTCCTTTGAAGCTGCTGTCACACTTAACGCTGTTCAGGCAGTTTTCATTACGCAAAAAAAAAAAAAAAGGAAAGCGTAAAATGTAGCCATTAATAACCCCTAGTTTCATAAAAGTTCAGTGCGATCTTGTCAGGCACAAATCATGTTTACAATGCACACAAAATAAAGAGAAAGTGGGAAACCAAGACATGAGCGGGTGGGGAGAGAAAATAAAAAGACAAAGGGAATGAGGAAAGGAGAACTAGACGGAGAGAGAGAAAGAGAGCAATATACCTCTTTCGGAAGATTTTGAAATATGCTTTTGTTTGAAAGTGTCTGAAAGAGAGAAAAAGAGAAGGAAAAAGGAGAGAAAGAAAGACAGAAAGACTCACAGACTGACAACAAGAATCAGGAAATCAGGAAAAATAAACTCAAAGAACATCTGCATCACAGTATCATGACACATTTAAGGGCAAAGACACAAATGCAGAGAATAGAGATCAAGAACTATGAAAGAACACGAAACCTGAAACCAAATGGATATCAAATAGAAATTGTCCTCTGGTTTACAAGATTAAGTTTACTAGTTTAATCAGGCTATATGTGGGATTGGTAAACCACAGCATATAGTATAAAGGAATATGCTTTTTGTTTTCAACAAAATGTATTTATTTATTTTTGTACTTCTGGTTTCATGAGTAGACAAGAAAGAGCTAAGTGACACATTATTCTCAAGTTCAGTGTGTCAGATGATGGACAACCTGGAAAATGATAATGTTTGGTATTTTTTTTTTGCAAGCTTTCATGTGGTGAAGCTCACGATGACAGCTTTGCTGAGAAGGGGTGACACAGATCTTTGATTGTGACTGGATGTGTTACAGTACAGCTCAGCCTTTTTATAGCAAAGAGAAGTCGATCTCCAGATGAGATCACCAAGAGGTCAGCAGGCTGAGTCATGTGGTTTCCTTGAATGCTGTATATGACTCACTGTCACAAGCGTACGGTCTGTCTCGATCCTCCAAAGCAGCTGCTGCTTCCAACTTCTTCCGAGCGCTGCTGACACCACGACCCTGTGAAACCGTTTTTAATCATAAATGTAACCTTTTAGAGGTGTTTTGTTGACACCAATTAGGTTGTGTAAATACTATGTACATGCATGCAAGTTTATAAGATCAAGAGTTCACCTTTCCCTTGCCTTTTCCCCGTCTCTTTGGAGTATCTTCTTCATAATCTTCATCGTCCAGATCATCTAGAAAATCATCTGGCTCCAAAATTCTCTACACACACAAAAGGGTGAAAACCAATCAGACAGAATAACTTAAGGTGAGATTTCAATGAAAAACAGTGACAGCTCCAATCAAAATCATAAGCTGTTTTCTCAGTACCTTACGGACCCTGCTGCTGGGGTTTAGTCCCCCGGAAGAGTACTCTGTAGAGCTGGTCTCCTCCTCCGCTGTGCGGAGCTCCAACCCAGATCTTTTGTCCACTGGCTCTCCCTTCAGAAGTGCCTCTAAGCTGCTGCCATCACTGGAGAAAACCTCTTTCTTAAGCCCCAGATCCAGCTCTGAAACATACACACGCACATTCACATCCATAGGCAACTGCACAGAGATGGATAGAAATGTCATCAAAACATACAATTTAATTGAAAGATTAATTACATGAAATTGAGTCATAAATACTTAAACACAAATCTATGAATGGCCTAGGCACAGGAAATTACAAAAAAAACAGCCACAAACAACATCTCTATTTTTATTAGACAGAGGAAGTGAGTGGCTGGGTACCGGACTTTAGAGATGGGAAGGCTAGACGAGGGTCCTCTGGAGGGTAAACTTTCCTCTTCTTTCTCCAGCGTCGAGCTGGATATGTGTACAACTGACCTGGGGCAACACCTTTGGGGAGAGAGACATGAAAAAGAAACATACAGTCAGCCATGTCTTATGTGAAAATGAGGTAAGGCATAAAAACACATGTATAAAAAAAAATTAAAATAAATTGATTTATTATTATTTACTTATTTGACAAGTATTTGTGTAATGTAATATATGCATGTGTGTGTGTGTGTGTATATTTTATTTTACCCAATAATTAAACATTGCATCAGAGTTGGTATTTTGGCTTTATATTAGGGATGCACCGAAATGAAAATTCTTGGCCGAAGCCGAACAAAATGAAACACTGGGCCAAAGGCCGGAGGCCAAATACCGAACACGGTTTTTCGCATTTTTTCCCCCATGAAGGCCTATTTTGCCATTTTTTCACCATTGCATAAATTAAATAGCCAAAATGTGCTTTTTACTGTTTTGTCCTGCTTTTCAAATAAAAAAAAAATAATTACAAAACAACAATTTAAAAATATTTACTTAACACTGAACATTTTGTAACATTCTATCAGACATTATACCAACAAAGCACAATTTAACTTAAAACTAATAAGTTACTAAAATAAATTTTTTTGGCCATTTTTGAGACCCCCTTCTTGAATCAGGCATGTATTTTTTTTCTGTACAAATAAATGCAGCCTTGCTGAGCAGAAGAGACTTCTTTTAAAACATTACAATATATTACAGATCCCAATTTGAACACTATGGGTGAATGTTATAATAAATGTATAGCTGTTGTAGGGTAATTAATGTTATCATTATTATTGTCTTATTTTTTTATTTTATTTTACTGAACAACAGTAAAATTTCAATAATAACATTTATGAATGTTGATGGAGTTGCTGCTTTTTCTTATATTTTATTTTGGCAGAAACCCACATGAAGATCTTAGTGCTTCTTTTTGTTGACAACAGCATGCAGATATTTAAATGATTCTCATTACGAATTTGGGAAGATGTTTGTCGCACGTATCACATTGTCACATGTCTTTAAAAAAATTACAAAAATGTTACTGAGCAAATGACGAGTAACAATGTTTTAGCTCAGATTTTTCTCACGCTTTGGACTTTGAACCCTGGCGCCGCGAGCTCGTGCAGCGCTGTTTGAATACATGCAGTCCGTGCCTGTATTAGAAAATAATAACATTCTGCAGTTTATTTACTAATCGTTTGAGGCCATTTCGCGATTTCAATCATCAAACAGTAACCAGCATCAACCACCTCTTCCTCTTCTCATCGGAGACATGAGATGCAGCGCTAAGCAGTCTCTCGCTGTTGGTGCTTCGTGCTTGTAATGTTGTTTGCGTCTTTCTCTGACAGTTTTAAATACTTTCACACTGCAGACACATTTGCTACATTAGTGTACGAATCTATTTGATCGCATCACGTCATCGTTCGGTACAAATTATGCAGTCTTTTCACTTATTCGGCCGAACACCGAAAGAGTTTTTTTTGCTAATTTCGGTTGCCGAACATTCGGTGCATCCCTACTTTATATATAATCAGACACTTGCACTTAATTTCTGAAAATCATACTCAAATGGAGTTAACAAGGTTTTTGACAACCAAATGACAGGAGATCTGTGTTTTGTCCATCATTAGAATGGCCGCAACTGAGGCAGTAAATTAACAGCATCACGTATCAATCAGTTTGCAGGATATAAAGTTTATTGTAGCTTTATGGGAACTCAGTTTCTCTTGTTGTTTAATACATTTGGCCAAAATCTCACAATATAAAAGACGAACCGCTATGCACAGGATATTTAAACATACAAAAGTGTATTGGCTACAACTAGACAGCAAATGCTAAGACTCTTCTCTGCTCTTTAAACACACAAAACATTAGCCTTTATAGACAGCGTTTCTTTAGTAAAGGAAACGCTGTACTTATTTAAACATCAGTTCTTTATTTAGCCTTGCATTGCGAAGAAGTAGACGTCTGTCTTCAAACTGCGCGTCGCAGCGCTTCATTCTGAATGGTGGCGGGGTGGAGTTATGAGGTTTGACTGACAATTTGAGGATCCAATGGCATTACGAGGTTTAGTCACAAGCTCTTTTGAATGTTTTTCATTGGTTAAATATTTGTAAAACCCACAAACAGACATAACGATGACCAATAGCACTGATTTAAAATAATAATAACGAAAATAAAGAAAGTTTTTGATAATTTTCCACAGCACACCTGACAACCTGTCACGGCATACTAGTGTGCCACGGCACAGAGGTTGGGAAACACTGCTGTAAAACAGACCACTGTGAGTGAGTGTGTCCCACCTGGTCCTCTATGCCGTTTCTCCATCCAGAAGTAGCAGTTGCTCTGGGCGACACCTGTCTGAGAATCGAGGAAGGCATCCTGACGCTCCTCTCTGCACACAGACGGGCATTATAGTTGTGACACTGCTCCATAGCGTCCCTGTAACACTGCTCACCCAGCCTACAGACAGAGAAACAAGGCCAACGGTAAATGCAACAGCCTGAATTAAAACCAAGTTCAACAAGAGGTGCTTTTTTGAAACTCACACAGAGTCTAAAGTAGCCATTTTCTGTCAGGGACAAGCAATAGTGTGTCAACACACACCCCACCACTGCCGCCCTGAAACCAGCTCAACCCTGTTCAGCTTAGCCACCCGTGTGTGTGTTTGTATGCAGCAGGAGGTCTTGCAGGCATGCAGCTCAGTCATTGTAACTCTCTCACTCCAGCCACTTAGCAGGTGCTGCTGCCGCCCGTCACCCCGGCAACCGCTAAGAGCCCGGAGAGAGCACAGGCTAGCTAAAGCCCGAGAGATTAGAGCACAGACGGGCGTTGATGTCACAGAGGATGAAACAAAAGCTTAAAGCTTTGGTGTGTTAGAACCAAGAGCTCTGAGGGGTTTACAGCCCAGACAACAAAACAGCCCTGGGATGATCGCCCGCCTTAAAGACGCCAAAACACAGAGCTGCAGCTTCAAAAGACTCTTGCTCAATGGAAAAGCACATTCCACAAACCAGACACTCTGAACACAAACTAGACACTTTGACCACAAACTAAAAACTTTGATCACACAAACACCTGCTATTAAGATCCACTTGATGGACAGCACCAAATCCAGGTGTAATTGAGGTCCAGTGTCAAGCCATATTCAGAGGTAGTCAGAAACCACACTGGTCAGTGACCACACTGAACTGGTGGTGTTAACACTGATGCACCCTGATTCCTCCCAGACAACAGCAAATAACCTCCTTTTCACCTGTCAAAATGCTAAAACATTAAGACTAATTTCATGTATGTGCTTTTTCAAATTACTTTTAGTCTTGGTAGATTTTAGATGAAAAAATATATATATGTAACAAAAATAAGAAATGTTGCCTTGGCAACTAAATTAAATAAATTAAGTTTAAGTGGAAATACTAAAATAAAAATAAATGAAAGCTAAACAGAATATTTTAAAAAATGAAAGAAAATCTAATAAAAACAATGTGAATAACTAAAACTAAAAAAAACAAAAGCCTGTAACAATTATTAAAACAAAATCTAACAAGGAAAAAAAAAAACTTTCACATTTTTTTAGTATGAACAATACTAAAAATACTCTGTGCCTGATAGATAGGATCCCAATGCCTACTCTCCACCCTTTTTTTGATAGGTGACTGCTTGATTGAGTTGACCAATAAAACCAGCTGGAGAGTAGAGGCTGTATTTGACTGGTTTAGGAAAAAAAAAATCATTCTAGAAATATATATCAAACAATATGACAAGTGGTCACAGGAGCCACTCAATATCGAACCACCAAGACAGATGTTAAAGCAGCTGTACAGGGCTTCTGAGTAAGAGTTTGATACTGCAAAATTAACGTTACTAGCAGACACATTGTTAAAGTATTTTACTAGTTGGTATTCTATTAGTTCCAATCAAAGAAAATTTCACTGAAATTTGAATAGACTTGAACACAATTCTTGGTCGGTTTTGAAGTGCAATTCCTGTTTTCTGTTCTCTTTTCTGACAGATGCGGATTTGGCTACTGTGTCCTCAACTTATCAGTCAGAAAAAAGTGAGGGCTGAATAAGGAACTGTTTCCAGGAGCTACCAGGGCTGTCAAAATCGGGCCAGAAACGTTTTAACCATTTCACTGCCCTTCTTCTAAAAGCTCCTTATTGAACAGCTAATTCTGTGTTTTAAATGAAAGAACACAGGCACTTAACAGCCCAATTTTCACCAAAAGCACTTCCTGGTTTCGGGACAGTTTGATGTGGCAAAAACAGATAAAGAGCTACATTATATTTAGTATATAATTGGTTATATAAATGGAAATAACTTTCAGACAGAGCAAACAATTTAGCTAATAACATAAATAAAATGCGTCAGGTAAATGTGACATGCTTCAAAATAGGTGATTTGAGTCTGTCGTGTTCACATCCACACATGACAGAACTGCAGTCCAATAAAACGGTCTGACAGCTGCTGCTTCCAAAACAGAACTGAGCAGAATAACCAAGCAACAAAAGCACTGACAAACAACTGAATCAAACATTTGAGCGCCTTAACATGGTCCCCGTGGCACTTTATGACACCACTGACATAAACACACTCATTAGAGGAACAGAAAAGCCTCCTACATGCTTTACTCCCCGATCATGCTGAAAGACGGAAGCTAACTGAAGTATTCACACCAGCGGGACACGGCAGCTGCTAGTACAGCTAACTTAACCAGAGCTCGGATAACCTTGTCAAACACGTGTCTTTAGCTCTTTTTAAGCAAATTATTCAAACGCCCATCACGTTGTGTTATTACTTTAAAGTTACATATCATAGTTCAACATGGAAATCTCATATGTAGTCAAATAAGGATGGAAAATACTCACAGCTTGACAACATTCTCCACCACCGCCGCCATCTTGGCTCTACTGCGCTCACAGCGGGTGTTCTGCGCTTGCGCAAAAGGAAGCAGATTAGAGGAAGGTCGCGGGTCAGGGGCGTTCAGGAGGAGGGCGCGTGAGGGCTTAGCTTTCATGTTCAAATATAGACACGTTACAGTGTATCCAACAAAAGAGATGTGTTGTCTTTCTAAACCCTTACTACTTGCTTTTTATGAAGCACAAAAAGATAAAGTTTAAATATTGTACTGGTTGCTGTTAAAGCCAATAGGATGCAAAAGGCATCATAAAAGTGGTTCAAACAATTTTGTGATAGGCTATATCTTCTGAAGCTTTGTTTCAGAAAGAGATTGAAATTGAGTCAGTGAGTTAAACACAACAAGGTCTGTCCGATTCGTGTCCGAACAAAACAGGCCTTAATGGGAACTAGATCAATCAATTCATCAATTCGGGGAAGTCATGGCCTAATGGTTAGAGGGTTGGACTCGTAACTAAAGGCACTCAATATTAAGTTCACTCGAGATCATGTAAGCAGGGGGGCACGTCGAGTCATTTGGGGGGGCACTGCCCCCTAATGCCCCCCCTTAGCGACGGGCCTGTGGGTGCCGCAGCATAAATGGCTGCCCACTGGTCCGGGTGTGTGTTCACTGCTGTGTGTGTGCACTTTGGATGGGTTAAATGCAGAGCACAAATTCCGAGTATGGGTCACCTCACTTTCATTGAAAAGATCCAACTCAAATGACTCGTTCATGAATCGGTGGATGTAATGTAAGATTTTCAGCAAACAACGAATGCAATTTCTGTCTATATTTATCACACAAATATGCCTTCAAGACTTAAATCGGCCTAGTGCACGAGTCATATCGACTAGGCCTACATTTAAGAAAACTGACCAAATTTTACAGACCAAATTCTTATTCACTTTATTATGCTGGGAAAAAAACCCACTGTCATTATTGTTGATATACATTTACATTTAATCATTTAGCAGACGCTTTTATCCAAAGCGACGTACAAACGAGGAGAACAATAGAAGCAATCAGACCATCGAGAGAGCAACAGTATACAAGTGCCATGACAAGTCTCAGTTAGTCTAGCACAGTACACGTAGCTAGGATATATATATATTTTTTTCTATAATATATTTATCTATGTGTATACAAGTAGCTAAATAAGTTCTAGACTTAAACGTGATAGGCTACTAGCCTATTATAATTTGTTTACTTGGCTGTATTGCAAATTACAAAAAAATATTATATTTTGTATATTAAACACTCACTTGTAAACAGGTAAAACCAAGTCAAACTCATTGTGTTGTACTGTTCACGAATGGACACGAGGTGGCGCTAGTTGTCAATCTGACAAAACCATGATGAGTTAAGTGATGAGTTAAGTTTAAATATTAGAATAAATTAATTAAATATAAATCAAATTTGTAATTGTGAGGTAGGAAACACAAGAGCAGTCTGAATTCACCAAAAACGATGAAATCTCGACTCGACCCCTTCTTCCTCTTGTAATGGGTATGATCTGGTTCTCTGATTGATATGCTGGTCTGGGGGCCTCAGCAGCTGGCTTTAGTTTTTGTTTAGAGTGCTGAAAAGGTCTGGAGAACATATAAAAAAGGCTATTGTAAATACACTCTGATTAGTCCTAATTTAATGTCAGTGTTGTGGAAATTGTTCTCAGCTGAACACAGACACAATGCACAAGAATTGCTTTTTTTCGTAAAGGGATACTATATTCATATAAATGTTTCTGTGTAGACCATTTTTATATTGACTTTTCCTAAAAGTATAGGCTATCACAAAACAAACAACTTTTTATTCAGCCTCTCCAAACCTCTTCATCTTCTCTCCTTTTCTTTTGCTTTCTCTACTTTATTGGTCTTTCTCAATAACAACTGACAGGTTGTGAATAGTAGCCACACACAGAGCAAAGCCTTTGACACGCTCACAAAGGCTGCACTGAAGTAGAAGTGCACATGGTGAATACTTTTCAGTATCCTCCCTTCCTCAGAGCACTGTCAGAATATTCCATGGAAATGTTTTTATACGTGTGCGTGTGTTCTCAGATGCTGCCTGGGTGGTTATTATCTGTTACATTCTCTTAGTATGGGAGTGAGGAGGAGCACATTAGAGCAAGTCTGTGATATAAGGGCTGTATTTCCCTCTTATTGTATTAAGACAGAGAAATCACACACATGATGTACATACACACACACCCTGTACACTGAAAACTATTCATTTTAAGGTTCAGCCATGATTAGTTTTTTTTATTTTAAATGCAAGCTTCAGGAACAGGCTCAGCAGAACAGTTTCTACTGGCACTTGTATCTAGGTCTGATCATTTTAGGTCTGATGAGAGGATAGTTCATCCAAAAATGAACATTCTGTCATCATTTACTCACCATTACGCCAGCTAACAGGGAACATTCTTTCAAAGTTATGAACAAACATTCTTCCAGTCACATTAATAGAATGTATTTTTAAAGCGTAAAGTATGTTCAAAACTTTATCACAAAACTATTACTTATACATAATTCAGAGAACATTCCCATAACTTTTTGCAAAATAATTATGTTCACTTAACAGTTTCTCTAACATTTCCATAACCAGGAAAAACATTTTTAAAACTCAACATTTTGAATTTTTAGAGAACATTCAGAAATAATGTTTCCATTAATGGAATAATGGAAACATTACCAAAATGTTCTTGGAATACATTTTTTTATTAGCTGGGATGTCTTTGAAGAACTGTTTTTGTCCATACAGTGAAAGTCAATAGGATTCAAAGAACATTGGTCCATGCTGAATTTAATTGCCTGGAGAAAGAAAAGACTGAAACATTTTTCAAACAATCTCCTTTTGTGTTCAACAGTAGAAAGGAAGTCATACAGTTTTAGAACATTATGAGGGTGAGTAAATTATGACAGAATTTTCCTTTTTGGGGGAACTATCTCGTTAAATATGGATTTGCTATACAGCATGGCTCACTAGCAAAACAGAGGATTGGCCAAAAATGATTACTTGAAAAAACAGTACTAAGCCAGTATATGCTGTGACACGTTAATTTAATGTAAGATTTATAACAATCACAATCAGAATGCAGATCAGCTGGTTATGATTAACTTGTTAAGAGTTGATTGTAGGAGCCTCACCCTCTTGATTTTTAATGAAATGTGTATGAAAGTGCAACAATGTGTTTTCACAGTAAATCATTTGTGGATTGTTATCAACGGTCTTCTTTTTGATACCAAAAATATCTGCTCTTCTGCAAATCTTCACTCCTTCTTTTCCTTCATCCTGGCCCTCGTTTACCTTCCCTCCACCCTTTTCCGTCCATACTCCTTTCCTCCTACTCTGTCCAACTGCTCCCACCTCTCTTTCTCGCTGGTGTTCCCATGGAATTGTGATCGTAAGGTCAGTGACTTGGGCTGCTCTGTGTTAATAAAGCCAGTTGGAAAGATTCCCAGAGCCTGTGCAGAAAATAGAGGAGCTACTGCAAATAAGAAAAGTACACAGACACACTCTCAAACTCTTAATGGGCCTCACACACACACAACCACAAGCAAGGGTTTCAGCTACAAGGTATATGTTCAAAATTGCATATTCAAGACATTGCTTGTATTCAAAACAGATAGAAGTAATAAAGGCATGCATGCTAAGACTTGCGATGAAAAAAGTGTGTCACAGGTAAGAGCAGTAATAACAGTCATTCATGCACTGACCTGCAGTCCTGCTCTTTTTACACCCATAATAATTTCAGTCTTAGCTAGCGAATTCTTTTGCATTAACATAGGATAAGTCAGTACAAATCTGTATGGTATCACATAAAATGCACATAAAGCATGCCATTTTTGACTGCTTTTTGTGTATATGAGTAAATAAAAGAGAGAGAGAGAGATTTCACTGTTGGATCAGAAATCAGCATTTATTCACCATTATGTTTCTGTCTCTATGTCTTATCCTGAACATCTATTGTAGTGTGTACAGCACCAGCAGCAAACATCCACTTAACATCTAGTACAGAATCTGTCAAAATAAAGCCCAATAAAAACCAACACGTGGGCAAAAATGTCTCCTGGTGCAGATCTGAACAAGTGCTGTAGAGGCACATGACACAGGGTTAACGTGTAGTCAAAGGCATTAATGATTCACTTTTATTGATAAGGCAGCAATGCTATAATATTCCTCACAGAGATGCAGCTGCTTCCCCTTCAGTCTAAAAACATCATGCATTTTATGGTTAAAAAAAAAAAAAAAAAAAAAAAAAAGTATTTGCCAGGAATGTAATGTATTTGTGAAATAAGTCATGTCAATAATGTAAGAACATCACATTTAATCTAAAATCCAATAATAATCCAAGTCTCTATTTTTCACAAACTGAAAATAGCATTAACATTAAACAACATAAATGATCACAGTGTTTTGCTGTGGTGGAGCAGAAAAGTATTTTAGAGATGCTTATTAACACATGTGTTTTTTAGCAATGCATCTGCCTATTTATACTTACACATACTCATCTATACTTACTCAATTGTTTATTATTGGTCTGAACTTTGAAATGGTATTGTACTTTTATTTACTGTTTTTGTTGTTGTTGTTGTTGTAATTGTGCTTCAGTGATGCAAATCATACGATCCTCAGTAACCCTGATCACCCTTAATTTAATACAGATTATATGAGCTATATACAGTATGTTGTCCTAAACATTTTTTTTTTTAAAAGTGAAGATATTTTCATATTTTACATTGTTTATTGTCTCTTTCAAATCATTTGAGCAGTAAAGTGGCTATGAGAACTTTTAGGTCACAACTTTCTGGTTAATGTAGTCTAAGAAAACTCAAAATAAAAACTAAGAGTTGTGATTAGTTATAAAATCTATTTATTCTATGTTTTACATTTAGGTCCCTGTTCAGTATTATAATATTTAGCGTAATGGAATTAGTTCTTATTCTTACAAAAATAAGTACTTAGCCAAATGTAATTTGTCTGTCTGTGCATTTATTCTGCTTTTAGATCAGATGTATATCAAAAATGAAATTAAGTGCACAGAACTGTGATTTTGGATATACGTAGATTCAGCTTTAGAATGACATTCACAATGTAAGGATGGAACTGTGAGACAGTTCACTAGTAAGAACAAAGAAAAATAAATACATAAAGAACCAAGAATTTTAAAGAAACAACCACTAAATACGCTCAGAAACAGTTACTTGGAACAAAGCTTTCGAGACGAGGAAAAAATTAGAATGTTTCAAATCTCAAATAGATTTTTTTTTAAATATGAGAACTTATGAGTGTAAATCAATACAGTAGATTTTGTTATTGCTGTTACAGTGCAAATGTAGCATCATATAAAGTTGATTGCATTATGACTATTTCTGCTAATGTTTGCTCTTTTAAGCTCTCCTTGTTTACGGTTTGATGCACTTTGAGCTAAGTTAATAAAAAAAAGATTACAAGTTATTTATCTGAATTTATAATCTGACAAAATAATACTAATACTAATAGGTCTTAATCTGTGAACAGGAAGCACAGAGCATTATAAACCCATGCGGGGTGAGTTACATGGGGGATACCAAGATAACACAAACCCTTCCTTAAGGCCCACCACTCAAGTCAGAGAAAGAAAAAAACACTGCTGCCAAGGAAAAGTGATCATCTGTCAAAGCCTGAGGGATTGCAGACACCTCAACAACAACCAAACACAGTAAAAAAAGGGTATTTTATGAAAGAAAAACATTCCATATTCCTGCTCCGTGAAAAAAACAGCCTTTGGGTTTCTGTTTCGGAACAATGAAAACTACTCCCAACAAAAAGAGAAAGTTACAATCCCAGGGTGTAGATGCAGAGGCCTCCTGGCATGTGTGTGTGTCCAGATCATTAGGGAGGAGCTGCGCATTTTTACCCGATTACACAAATTGCAACAACACAGAGGGGGAGATGATGTCATTGCTGCTTTGAAAGAGAAAAATGTCTGTTTTTCTTTTCCTGTAGTGTTGCTCTGTAATAGTACATACACAATGCAGGTAGTTTTACATGTGCTTGCTTAAATGCTTACAGATGTTTCAAAATCTATCTAAGAGTAGCCAGAATTGGTGTATAGCTTGTAGTCCAAAATGAAGAGAAATGAATACCATTTGAACCCAGAGAAATCCAATGACAGAACAGATCCAATCCTAGCGCTTCCTTAGGTCTTTTCCAAAGATTATATGTATGATGAGCATAACATTTCAAAATTCCCAAGAATATGCAACTGTACAGCAGGTAAATGAGTTTTCTCAGAGGGTAAACTGTTTTAATACATGAAGAAAAAGTGATTAGTCCATTTAGGTACCATCGAGCTTTGACTCGGATCTCTTGTTCACTTTCAGGTATATATCTCTTGTCTTCCACTCGGTGTAAGCCCCCCACTGAATGTCCCTGTTCTCTGGTTGTCCATGATCTGAAGCACATCCTCTAGGATCGATGGCCCCAAGTCCAGATTGAGGGAAAGCATAGAGCCAGCGTTGGACAGATAGGGCTTTTCCTCATCTCCATCCTTCACACACTTCTCATTTACCTCAGGAGCTGGACTTTGTTCGTATGTGTGCAAATGAAGTGGAGAGCGGTTCGGAGATGCGGGCAGTGACGTATGCCGTGACACGCTCCTCTCTTCCAGGTGCAGTCTGGGAGGTTTGGGAGGTGGAGCGAGAGATGGAGATGTTGGGGGTGATTGGGTCGTTGACGGTGCTGTTGGGACCTCAGTGGTCGTCAGAAGGGCTGTGGCCGTCGGGGCCGGAAGAGTGAGCGCCTGCACCCCTCCAATGATAGGAAGTGACAAGGCATTTTTCAAAAGTGGCGAGCTCTCAGAGGCCGGCGGGTGACTGCTTACACTCGCTGTGCGACTTAGTTGGTATGACCCCTGGTGACCTTCTTGACCTGGTAACAGGTGAAATTTACCTTGTAGGAATGACAGGTCACCGAAAAGATCATCTGCGCCCCCGCCACTGCCAATGTGGATGGTGTGTCTGAAGTCTCCCAGCGGAGGGCTGATCATGTCCGATGAAAGAAGGTCACGTAACTTTTCCTTCTTTCCTTTGCAGCTTCGTCGTTTAAGGTATATGGGGGCTTTGGCAGACATGTCGGACCCACCGCGTCCTCCCGAACAACAGAGAGACAGACCTTGCAGCAGGGTGAATGGAAGAAAGGAGACGTGAAATAAAATAAATGGACTGTACATGTGAAGGAGAGACAAAAATCACAACGCACTTAGCGTTCAAAACCAATCCAATTGGAAAAAGTCAGGACGCTTTTTTGTTCCTTTCTTGTGGAAAATTCTTCATTGGCTCAGAGTGTCTTTTCATATAAACATTTGAAGGCCACATCCAGAAGGACAGTATTCCTATCAGGACAACAATCCTGCCATCGTTTTAGACGCTGAAAATGCCTGCAGTTTGGGAGAAAAAGAGAGAGTATTTAGCACATACACCGTGGTATATAATAACTCAAAATTGATCCACTACATTGATCCACATTGACAATAAATTGATCCAAAGTGAAAAGAAAGTCATTCATAATGTTACAAAGCAAATTGAAAATATTAGAAAGATGATCATGTGACAATGAAGACTTGAGTAATGGCTGCAGAAAATTCAGTTTTGCCATCAATAAACTACATTTTAAAATGCATTAAAAATAGAAAAGTTATTTTAAATTGTAATGATATTTCAATATTAAAAAAAGCAGTTTTGGTGAGCTTAAGAGACTTCTTTCCAAAATATTTGAAAATCCATTAAAAATTTGACCCCAATCTTTTCCACGATAGTGTGTATATATATATATATATCTATTACAACTATATCAATTTTAAATATCTCTTTGGTAACACTTTATTTTAAGGTCCAATTCTCACTATTAACTAGTTGCTGATTAGCATGCATATTACTGGCATATTGTCAGTACTAACTATTAATAAGCAGCAAATTAGGAGTTTATTGAGGGAAAACTCTTAGTTAATAGTGAATGTGTGTTCCCTAAAGTGCTACCATCTCTTTTTGTTTGCTTGCTTCCAACGTAAAAAAAACTAATTTGAATTAAGTGGCACTTATATAACACATGGGTTCTTCAGGTCAAAGTTAAAAGTGGGATTCACTAAGAGAAGGGAAGACAACAGAATTTATTTATTTTTTTACAAAATTTTAAAAGAAGTGAGAGATAAACAAATTATAATTTGGAAAGAGTCTGAGAAAATAATCAGGGTTTGTTAGTCTTGGCATGTTTGACTTGCCTTGCGCACACATATGATAGTTGACTATATCATGTCTCTGCTGATAATGGACTTGGCTGTCAAAACTTATAAAAGTTCAGCAGCAGTTTAATAAGAACATTTGAGTGACTGTTTTACTGTGTATGTTTGTGTGCTGAAAACTTTAACAGACCGTAAGACCTGTATGTGTGTGACAATACATCAGGGGCTCTAGAGCATGACTCCTAACACATACCTTCAGCATTAAATCATACTTCTGGAGCTGGTTCTGTTAACTACATCCCGCGGTGTGTGTATTTCCTTCAACCTTGACTTTTATCAAAGTGAGTTTAACTAGCGCACACTCCGAGCAAAAACAAAGGCCAGTGTTTCAATCTCAAGTGTGGGAAAAACCACCTCGCTGTTGCATAAGTGACCCAGCAAAAGTCAGAGAAGTTCTGAAATGTTCCAGAGAATATACTACAGTGTGTTTAGACATCATTTCCGTCAAATTATACTGATCCTAGATGTGTCAACTGACTGTTTTGTGTCTTGCTTGACAGATTGCATCAACATAGTATGTAGGTCATTCAGTGAAACATGCCTATTCCAGTTTGATCATGTGATCCATAAAGTACATTTCTGAAAGATTTTGAATGTTCTAGACAAGCAGTGTTTTTAAATGGTAACAAATTGCTATTTTATACAAACTCATGGTAACAGCGTTGACATCTTTAGATCACTCTGACAAATTTAGCAAATAAAGTTATACAAAAAGATGAAACTTGAGAGATTACTTCTTGAAAAGATGCCATTATGATAAATGTTAGATCATATCACTGAGTACTATTTATCATTAAAGGGACACTCTCACCCAAAAATGAAAATTCTGTCATAATTTACTAACCCTCGTGTTTACCACATCTCTTTCTTTCTTCTAGAACATAAAATAACATATTTATATATTGAGAAATGTCTCACTGTTTATTTTGCTTATACATTGTAAGTCTAGGTCACCAATGTTTTTTTGGGGGGGCCTAAATGTTCCTCACAATATCTTCTTATGTATTCTGCAGAAGAAGCAGAGGTTTCATGAGATTCTATGATTCTATGAGTGTGCATGGCAAACACGCAGAAGGTAGTACACATATACATGCTTCACAGAAGCCAGTGTGCTGACTCACTAAACTGAGCAACATAATGATGAACCATAGATAAACAGAGAACAATTAGCACATCAGTTCCAGCCCAAATGAACCAACAGATTAATTAGATTACATTGCAGCCTGATTAATTAATTAGATTGCATTGCAACCCGCATATTTTGTTTGAAATTTACATTTCATTTTTAGGTGAGATCATTTATAACTTATTTATATGAGGTCCAACTGAAATACATGATTTTTTCAGGACACTGTTTAACATTTCAATTTCAATTTAGAATGAAATGAACAGATCAACCAGCACTTAAATACACAAAGATCTAACTTCATTACATAAACTGGGTGAAACTAATAAACTACAAATCGGTTAAACTTCATACAGCAGCATCACCTTTATAATATGAGGTTGGTATATAATACGAATGAATACCTCATTTAACAAAAATGGGTCAGCATTAGATTCTTGGATAACAACTTTGGATATCAGAAAGGCTTTAATCAAACCACAACTGAGTATGTAACAGTTGAGGAACGGGTGAGTCCTGTTCAGACTCGCAGAGGAGTGTCAGGAAGTGTGAATGCTTTTTCTTTTATGGCATTCCGATATCTCTGTGTTTATAACAGTCTAATCATGCATAGACAATTCTGTGGAACTCTGGAGAATATGATGTGTACCATCATTTAACTCAAAGTTTAGTAAAAAAAATAAAAAATAAAGACATTTCACAATGTGGAAATGAAACATGCTGCTCCTCTGACGGCTGGGGTTATTTATTAGTTTCTGAGCAGAAGTGAACAATGTTGCTGGAAACCGTAAATGAGGTGCTGTGCTCAGACAAGCCCTCAACAGACTGCTCTGTTTGGTAGACAATGCAGAGAACAAACTGACACAAAAACACATCAACTTTTGGTTTGTATTACAGAGAGAGTTTCTGTCAAACTTGATAGTCAACCATCAAAACTCCAATGGTACGATCTTCGTCCTGATCTCAGAGATTAACACATTTTTATTATCAAACAGAAGAATGAGCACTGAAGAACATTGAAAATATCTACTCTACTTCGGTCTAAATCAGAATTAACAAGCAAAGAATCCATTAAAATTTATTTTTTTTATTAGGATCTGCCCCCAAATATTCAAAACAGTCATCAAACCAATTGCACTAATGGCAGTGAGGTGTACCTATAACATTTGATTTGACTGGGGAAAACATTCTCAGGACAACCACACACTCACAAATATTCTGTCTAACCAAATTCTAAACACAGAAATGGAAAAATACAGGCTGAGCAAACCATAGAGATGGGCCATCAGAGCACCTCCCCCAGGGTAAAAATGCATATTGCAGAAGCTGTTCTGCTTGAATGGAAGTCAGTGGAGGAGAATACACTGAACACACTGCTCCTGTGAAACATCTCCTTATATAAAAATAATTGACTGCTTTCTGCTAATTGTCATGAACATATTCAGAAATACATATTAATTTTGGAATGAGCTATAATTAAAGTCTGATATCCAAAAATAGTTGTGAGCAATTTCCTAACAGGTGTGATTCATTTCATGTAACTATGCATGTGCTTCTATGGGACTGCAGATAAAATTATGAAAGGGATAACAAAAGAGCCATTGTATGGTTGGCTTACAGGTCACGTGATCACCTTTACACTTCTTTTGTTTCGCTACTGATACGCCAAGGTTGTCATCCCATCCTCTAGATTTATAAATAGAGCTGCATTTCCTCACATTAAACAACTAAAAATGAACAAGAACCACAAAATAAACATTTACTTTTTTAATAATTGTACACCAATTCTAATGAAAATTGTTTGAGTTATGTTTCTACCTATCTGATAGCAAAGCCTATTAGCCAAACTTCAATTTCAAATTCAAACTCCAAAGACATTTTAAAACTATAGGGCTAAGAAAGTACAGTTGCAACAATATTAATTTCAAGTAATTCCAGTGCATTGAATTCAAATTCAAATTCGAATTGCAATTCTTTTTGCAATCTCGAACTTAAATGAAGTTCAGGAAATGAATTAAAATACAGCTGTTGTGTTGTCAGCCTGTCATGCATGTGAGCTTTCAATTTACTAACAGCTCCAAAAGTATTCAAACTACCTCCGGGCACGTTTTTAACGTCAATATACTCGTTTACAGATTAAGTTTAGTACACATTTATCTTTTAAACAAGCAGACGATACTTTTGTGACTGAAGCAGAGTCATTTAACTCCGTAGTCCAGCCTACACCTCACATGGCAGTTTGCGCGCACCACCCTGCGCTCGTCTGGCTACAAGAGCAACACAACACCCCATATTACATTAGCACTGACGGACACAATAAGTGGTTCAAATACTGTATCTTCAAGAGAGTTTATCAGAGTCATCATTTTTTAAACGATCATTTGCATTATAAAAATATGAGTGCTCTGAAGAAAGAGGTAATTACGCGTAACTCCTCCGTGAAAACCGTCTTATATGATTACTTCACATTTTGTATTTAAGCGGCAAGCGATGTAGCCTATTCAAAACTCCACATGCAAATATTATATTTTGCCTACCTTTGAGATGCCCGTGTGATCAAACTCCTATCCAAAACGCATATATGCGCAGGACTTTCAGGTCAAACTCATTCAGTATCAATTCTGCTCTGTCATACATATTCTTTCCTCACGAAAACCTGCAGAACTGACAGAAGTATAAAAATAACCCTAACACTTGATACCGCATACCTATACAGAGAGTATTTGCTGATCCTGTAGAAATAGAGCCGCGCTATAGAGCTCGGTAAGCCCACCTCACATCACTGCTGAAACAGAGCCCACAGGACTGGACTCAGTGGATCTGGATCGCAGTTCATATATACAATTGCGGTATCCAGGCCATTATTTGGCGTTTACCGCCGTGTTGTGCCGCTTCTTCCGTGTTTGCTGAAGATTCCAGCAGGACAGCGGAGGGAGTCTATAGCGCATCACACACACACACACACACACACACACACACGCGCGCGCCGCTGTGGTGACTCATAATAATTTGAAGTTATCACACCCTCTACTCTTACATAAACCATATCACAACAATGTGAATGTCTCCCTATCCAAACCTCCAATCTGTCATATACTCATCGCACATACTCAAAATAGACAAAGATAACATGTTTATCATCACATCCTCTATATATAAAAAACATAGGCCTATACGAAAATAGACAGGCCTATATGAAAACAGATGCATTTTCAATCCTAACTGAAAAATATGAAAAAAACTAAAAATTATCCCAAAATAAACCAAAAAAGTAGGCTAACCCAACTCCCAACAAAATTATCACAAAATACCAAACAAATAAATAAATGCACCCTGCTCCCCCAAAAAATAAAATAAAATAAAAACAACCTTTTCTTAATAAATGTACCCTAACTCCTAATTGTTTTAGCTTTAAATCTATTGATTGATTATAAGGCATACAAACCTTCAAACTTCAAGACATTTCAAACCTTTTTGAAAATTTCAAACAAGTTTTTTTGTCTCAAGTTTGTCTTGACAGATTTTCTTCTTCTGATTTAAATAAATAAATAAAATCAGTTCAAGCTCAGGAATTTAATTAGAATTTAAAGCTGTAATAAAATGGAAATAGCAACAGTTCGTTTCCGTTCAGTCAATCGTTCATTCAGTCATTTTTACTGCAGCTCAGTTATGACATTTTGAGTAAATATTATAAGGTCTTAATAGCATTATACTCCTTTACAGATCATTTTTATTAGTAATTATTCAACTTTTTAAAAAGTAGAGTAGACAACACCTTTACCCATGCATTCAGCTCTAACAATGCTGGCCAGTTGTTGCTTGCCTGTCTGCCTTTGGGAGGATCCTTGATTTTCCTATATTACTGTAGAGATTTCATTTGTTCTTTCTGTACTGTAGATCCCCGTGTCCTGTGACTCACACAGACAGTGAAAACTGTTCCTGCATGCTGCATCCTATTAATAGCTCATAATAATTGACCTGTCTTTGTAACAAATAGACATTCTGGTATTCCTTTTGCTCTCGTTGTGCTCCAAAGTTCATCACACATTGACAATGACAGGATGTCCAATGGAAATTTACGTCACACAGATTGTTCACACGACAAAGCAGCAAAAGATGACTGAAACATATGCACTAATTAGCAATGCATATTGGACAAAAACGGTTCAATTTTCCAAATTGAGCTCAGAGATGCGGAGTTTAGGACACTCTCGGGAGCTTGAACAGACAGGATTTATGAAACACACCAGTTTTCCCACTTGAAATCACTTCCTCATCTTTCTTATCTCCTCATTTTTCTTTCACAGCTCTCTTGTGTTCCACTGTTGTGTCACATGGGGGAATTCCTCAAACAATGCGGGTCCATGAAGACACTCCAGACCAAACTAAATGCTTCACCGCAATCTTATTTTCTAACTTCCATTTGTAATAACAAAGTTCTCAACTTTTCTTCAACTAAACATGACTATAATAGTGAAATTTTATTAATCTCTCTGATAATTCTGATCATCAGACCTTGGACCTTCTGCCAGTTCTGACATTTAGATGCTTTTTATTTCACATTCAACAGTTTGAATCAATTTGTCTAAAATGGCCTCTTTCTTTTTCTCCTCATTTTTTTCCATTCCATACTACAATAATTAAGACAATGTTTGATGGTTCTGCTCAACATATGGAGACCAGAGGGAAGCGAAAACATTTTCTTTGTCACTTCCTCTCAGTCTGATATCTGAACTCTTTACATTTTCTTGCTTTGTCTATCTGCCCTCATGACCCTATCTGCTCTTGTGAACTTCAAGCTCTCAGCATCACACATATTTGCCTGCAGAACAATCTTGAGAAGTAGGGCCAGCTATTATTCATCTTTCACCAAATCCACTCCAGATGTGATGTGCATTTTGTAGAGCAGACCTGATTCCTGAACATATGCTTCTATAGAAACATACACATAAGAGCAGAAACACTATGCACACACATTATACTTCAGATACTATACCCCTTTCTGAAGCTGAAATTGGAATCAGTGAGTGATAGTATACCTCAGGACTGTAGGGACTTGCTCATGGAGCTAATTGGCTAATTTGACTAGAATGCATCTGCCTCACCCGAAGCAAATTTATTTGCAAATTCAGCAGTCAAAAGGCTAAATAAGTTCACATATGCAGAAACCGCTTGAGTGAGTCCCTGAGTCAAAACAAACATGCCCAACAATGCAGCAATATAGTAGCCTACATTTAGAACTGGCTTCATAACCAAAATATAAAATAAATAATAGGCCTAAATAAACATTTCAACTAAAAACTGATCTCTTTAGAAAACAACTTAAATGTTGAGATCACAATAAAATCATGACAGCATAAATACATACAGACAACACACATATTGAAGTAGCATAATGAACGAATGTTTTGTTTCATAAAAAGCGGGTCCATTAATACTATATTAATCAGGCTTTTAACAGCCACTCGCATGTTTGTTTTTGCAGGTTAGGTTCTTAGGCTGTGGAAAGTCATATGTAGCTCGATTACACTAAAGATCAAACTCCTGCACGCTTTTCCCAGTGGAGCTGCGTCCGGGGTCACGCGCACTGCAGTGTGCTGACTCTACACTCTGCACAGCTCTTCCTCTCAACACGATTCACTCAACAGCTTTAAAATGAAATATGGTTTATCAGCACTGAAATCGCATTTCATTATCTGCAGCTGATTTACAAGAAAGACAGGCGCACCAGAATTTCCACTTTGTGAATGTTATCGAGAAGTTTCTCACGGCCGTGATAACAAATCTACTGAACATTCACGCCTTTCCTCGAAACTATTGCGCAAATTCACCTGAATAAACGACATCTGCCACAGCCAACAATGTCTGTTTAATCTCACTCGCAATCTAGAACAAGCACAGTGACAACTTTTGAACTCTTCTTTTTAAAATTCCAATGGTAACCATTTTCCGTTCCAGTAAAAAATAAATTAAACCATAAGCCTAATTTCATATCGCCTGGTCAAATTCAAATACATAACAACGCACTAATAGAACTAATACTTACAATAATTCCGTTGCTTAGATCCAGTGTCAAATGTTATGACCCAATAACGATGTTCTTTACATTTTATACCAGTCCGTTTGGGGCTCAAAGACAGTTTGGCAACAGTTTAAAGCATCGGTGACACTTTAGTGAGGGTGCAGCCCCTCGCGCTGCACTCAGCCGGTTTTAACGGTCGCTGGGTAACGCGCCATTGTGACTGAATACAAAGCGGGGGCCCGCGAGAGCTGGAGGTGAGGCCGCCGTCGCGCTGTTAAATCGGCCTTAGCATAGTGGTGCTGCGTTGCCAAGCGATTCTGAACACTTGATAGACTCGATAGATGACACTCATCAGGCCTGATAGTTTAAAATATAATAAACACAGGAGGAGGAACGACCGTTAGTCAGTACAATACAAACTAAACGGGGGACTTGCATACTGAGCAAGTATATAAAGGGACCTGTTGAGAGGCCTACAGGAGCATTTCATGCAGTCCTTGTTTGCAGGTCTGTGGGCGGTTGAAAGCTTTCTGGTTGAGTTTCAAGGCCAGATTCAGAACAAACTATTCTCTGCGTGGTGCAGACGTGGTTAAGATAATGAAAATGTATCTCATTCTCAACCTATCATTTGTTATAGTGCCTTGTCATAAATAGGCCTATTTAATCTTATTATTGTAGAAAATAACAAATCATATTCAGCTACAACACCTCTGCAAGCACAAGAATCTGAAGTCAGATACTGTTGTGTCTAGTGGAGGAGCAGGAGGGAGGAGAGATTTGCATTCAAGGCAAGCTGGTTCTTGGTAAGATGGTAAACTTCATGTGGATGGGTTAAGGTCAAAGTTCATGACCCTTTAAAGACTTCGCTGGTAGAGCAGTCTGAGAAAGAGGTCTGCTTTGTGCTTAGACAGACATGTATGGGAACAGAAAATATTTAAAAGGCAAGGCTAAGCATAGTTATACCCAAATAATGAACAATGATGGACTGTCAGAAGCTTTTGAAAGTGGTGGGCATACATATTAATCTTACATTTAAACATCTATAGAATTTTTAGAAGAAAAACACCACACTTTTTTTTTTTCAAATCATGTTTTTATTCCTAATATTAGATGTAGATACACAAGTCAACAAACAAGTATTTTTCTTGTTTAGATCAGTAATGAAAAATGCTCCACAGCACACTTGCCCCCATGTGGCGGGGTTTGGTATAACAGACGAGAAACTCAGCACGAATAGGCTGCAGTTTTACAAGAGGTGCAGTTGCAACAGTAGTATTATTAATAATAATAATGACTTTTATAATAATAATAATAACAATAATAACAACAACAGATAATAGTAGTGATATTAACAACTTAATTAATTTAAAATCAAGAATGGAATCAACTTTCTTTAATAAATGGTATTTTTAATGAGTTTGGTGGAATTATTTTTGAAGACGCATTAAAATGTTGTAAAATATAATACTATTGGATGAGGGGAAAAAATTCTGCTTAAAAAAATCCCAGATTTTATCAAATCTAATGCTCAGTACTTTGAGGACACACTCACTTTTACTGAGAGACGAGTTTCATCCTATTGAATTCACTGTATTGCAATATTTCATTTCCCCTACAATTTTCCACACTGGTCCTTTGAAATTTACACAAACAGACTCTCTTATGTGCCATAATGTAACTGACCATCTAAGCAAACTGGTTAAAACAAACCATACTGGATAGTGTAAAATGTGAGAGAAAGAATAGTAGAAGTTTTCATATAAAGTAACTCTGATAGAAAGAATAGAAAAAAAATCAACAGCACAAATGAGACTAATCCAATGCAACACATCAACTTATTTCAGGAAGCAATTTAGCACACAGTCCCAAACTGTATGTGCAGGCTCAGACTAAATGAATCATCTTACAGCTCAATGACAGTATTGTGTCAACAAAAGCACTGGTCTACAACTAAATCATTCTACCGCAGTGTTTTTTTTTTTTATCCTTTAGGATGGAGAACATCAGACCGATCCAAAGAATAATGTTTCATAACATTGACTCCAAGCTCCTAATCTCACATCACTTGAACGGAGCGGAAAATGAGTTTGTGACATTGTCCAATCACTGAAAACTGGAAAGAGGCTGTTTTTGTGGACTGGACAAGGTTCAGCAGAGAGCCTGCATAATTTTCCTTCACATCAAACTTCACAGCAAAAGAAAAAAAAAGTTCAGCTTCCGTCTTCGTGTTGACCCCTTAAATGCGTCTCCAAAGGAAATGTCAAGATGAATGACATAAGAGTGGACATGGCTCAATACTCCACACACCTCAGAGGAAGGGGCTTCATTGTTTGACGTCAAAAACTCACGCTAATATTAACACACCAAGGCAAGCTTTCTCACAATCACATGAGGCTGAAAAATCTTTATCCTACAAAAATACTGATTCCATGCCACAGTGGGTACACTTCTTACCAATACATCATGCGTTTAATTGCAAAAGTATATCTGAAATCATGTCTTCTAGGTTGCTATTGATTCTGCCTCTGTGTAACGTGACGTACGGGACAGGAGAGAGTCTCCTGTTGACCGCAAGTATAAAACCTATAATTATATAAGTATGTGGTAAAAATTTCACATTCCTCCAAGGAAGATAATTGATAGTAACTTGTGATGTACAAATAAAGGGAACAGATCATCTCAATCACCATGAGCAGGGGGAAATTGTCAATTTGGTCCACATTAAGAATACCTCAGTAATTTTGTTTCTCATTCAGAGTTGAAGCACATTCACAACCGATATACCTGAAAGCAACCTCTTCTGAGCACACACACAAACACACACTCACTCCCACACACACCTAAAAATACAGCATCAACCTCAAGAGCATCACTGACACTAACCCAACTTCAGCTGTCAGAGAGGTTCATCCCTGTAAAATATTTAAAGTGTAGGGTTATGTGCGTGTCCGCCGCTGTGTGAATGCTAAAACTGACGCCTGAGAATACATTCCGATAGGAAACTTAAAAATCAAAGAAAAAAAAATATGCCGTCCTCAAATTCTTTTTTTGACGCAAGTTTAATGTTGGCTTGTGCAAGTGATACTTGTGTTGTGTCTGTTTGCTTTCGAGCAATTGTAAAACCAAAGTCCAAACCACAGCATTGCTCCTCAATTTCAATCTTCACAACAAACATGTTTCTGGTCTAAGAAGAGAACAGGATAAAGTGGTTAAAGGAACATGATGAACTAAAGAAACAAAACCACACAATAAGAACGCATACTCCAAGTACCTCTTAATGGGAATGAAAGAGAGAATAGAAAGATAAAATAAAAAAATAAAACCATCATAAATAGTGGGTTTTTAACTCTTTAACTTGCAAGCCGAAAAACACTACTTAAAAAAAGCATTCAACACAGTCATATCTAGAAAAATGAAAAAGAAAGAAAATATTCTGTCTGTCAGAAGAGCATGTAGATGAAAGGAAATAAGACCAGCATAATCTCCCAACACTGACTCGTGGGATTCTTTCTGCTTTGTCCTCTCTGAACATGAGGTCATACCAACTATACTTACAATTTCTTTAAATATTCAACTTTAAATTGACTCAAAAACGCAACAGCAAATAAACAATATTAATAATAGCAATAACAATGAAATCTTTTGTTATAAGTATAATAATACCAAAAAACAAAAAGAAAAGGATTGCGGTCCTTCACAAAGAAAGTGAGAGGTTGAAATCAGGACAGATAAAGGAAATCATCAGGGGAAAAAGACAAAATAGCACTCTTGGTCATTACAGTATGGAAACGCCATCTAACTCAAAGACAAAATTATTTTTAGGGAAAAACTAGTCTAATTGAAAGGTATGAGCTGAACTTTCAGGATGGCTCTTGGTATGGGAGCTGGTCTTGGTCATGGACGCACTCCCTTGGCTGAGAGCTTACTGTCACCAAAAGTGGCGTTCAATCTAGGAGGCAAGACTGAACAAGATCCATGTGTGAAATATGAAAATAAAAATAAAAATGAGTGGAAGTAAAGAAAGGGCAAAAACGAAAAAAAAAAATTGTCAATGTTTTCTAACTTTATCAGTTTCTTTTGAGTGTTGACAAACTTCCATCTCTATCTTGGCTCACTGTTGAGATCTGTGGCATATTTGGGTGTTTATTTCTTCTTGCCAAAGAAACTGAAGCGCTTCTCGCGGTCTCTCTCTTTGCCATCTTTGTTGCGCATGGTTACGCCTCCTGCATCGCCCGAGCTGGGAGACATAGGCGGCATGGTCATCGCCCGACTCAGACCTCGTGTGCCACCCGGCGAACGCTCGGTGGACGACAGGGATGACTGGATTGCTCTAATCCATGAACTCATCTCAGCCTGATGGAGAGAATGATTGCGTCACAATATGACTATTACACTTCTTCTAAAACTTAATATAAGAGAATGACCTAGAAACATCCTTAGCAAAACATACCTCATCCTTTGCTTGGAATAAGAACTCTTTTCCATCCCCAAGCCTTTAACAAAATAAAGCAGTGTGTCACATACTAATAACTTCATTAATTTTCTTGGGTATTTGCAGTTTCATGAATACTGATAAAACCTGAATACTGATCATTTCTACTATCCCTTTCTCACCTAAGTTTAAATACATGTTTTCTTTTCTTGTAGTCTTGAGCAACCTCACAGACAGCCTCGCTAAGGCTGATGGGAACTTCTCCATGGTAGGGAATTCCATTCGAGGCACTCTTGTTGTCCTTATAGAAGCCCAGACTGCCTTTACGTAATATGCAATATACATTCTGCCACGACCTACAAAAGCACAGAGAGAAAAACACACCATTTACACAATTAACCTGATTAGGTTCTCTCAGTCATTCTTTTTATAATTTATCTGCTTCCTGTGTCACCTGGCGGCTGATTTTTTGTTGTGCGATTCCATTTCCTGTTTCCTGCAAAGGATGCCTTCCATGATTTCTGTGGTAGCCTCTGCTCCTCCTCGCCCCGGCAGTGTTGCTGAAGGGTCTTGCCGTGATGCTGAGTCTAGACCGCTGTCACGGCCCGGACCGTTTACAGATTCTGATTCTGATCCCTGGTTGACCAAAACATGCTGCAGTTAGGAGACGTCACAATAATGCATTGTTTCTATTAACTATTAAATACTGATTAGGTCACTACTGTATTGGTCTATACTATTGTTATTCGTTAAAGGATTTTTGTAACATGTTCACGGTTATATTTTATATTAATAGGTAACAAACATTCAAACTTTTCATAAAAAAAAAATATACACAAAATTTGGGGTTGGTAAGATTTTTTTTGTATTTTTGAAAGACGTCTCTTATGCTCACCAATGCTGCATTTATTTAATCAAAACTACAATGAAATTGTGAAATATTATAACAATTTAAAATAACTTCTATTTGAATATATATTTAAAAAAACATTTTTTAAAGCTGAATTGTCAGCAATTGTTCAGTTTTCATTCAACAATCGTTCTTATCTGATTTGGTGTTCAAGATTTTTTTTTTATTATTAATATTGAAAACAGTAACCAATAGTTTGGTTAAAATTTCTCAATGTTAGTGTAAAACAACACCGTTTTTACCCCATCAAAAACAGCTCTGTCTAGAGCAAGCTGTATTATTGCATTTAGCTTTAAATGCAAATGAGCTCTGTTCACCCCGCCCCTCTCTTCCAAGCCACTCTCTGAGAGATGGTAAACTTTAGCCGCACTCATCGTGAAACTTGCTAATTAGCACATTATTAGGAAAGGCGATTTGCAAAGATTCATGAAAAAACCTTACACACTTCTTCTGGAGGTAAAGCTGGATCACGAATGATTCGCACGAACATAGATGCATTTAGGTAGATCGGGGGCGCATTCCCTTCAGAAACAAATGTAACCCACTGCATCTTCAGCGGCTCAGATGTCAGGCGTAAATGATGGCTGCTATGTTCATTATTACATCCAACAACAAAACACCTCAATCGCTTAGGAGACATTCTTGTCTACATCTGCTCCAGCAGTGAAACAATGGCAGACTGATAACAGCTCACTCAGGGCGGGTCTGAGGTAAGACACCAGTCCAGTCTGTGCTGAAACGTTAGTGTCAATCAACTATCGTGGGAGGGGCCTGTGTCTGTGTGACGTCACACAGGCAGGCAATCTGAGATCGGCTTGATTTGAGAAAGGGGAAATGATTTAACGAGATAAAAAAAAAAAAAACACTGGGTGGATCTTTATCATTATAGGGTGGATGTGTACACACACTGCCAACACACATTTCAGTTCAAACAGCTTGTAAAAGTGCATGTCGCATCCGAAGACCCCTTTAAGGTTGTGTGTAAACTGTGATATTTCTTTTTCAGGATGAATAAAAGGTTCAAAAGAACAGCATTTATTTGAAATACAAATCTTTAACAAATTGAAAGTGTTTACCATTGCTTTTGAGCAATAAAAAAACAATTTCTTTAAAAAAATCTTACTGACCCCATATAATACATGTCCTATTTCAGTATTCTCATAAGTTAACTTATTATACCTATTTTTTTCTATGACTAATTTTGAAGTATAATTCCTAATCACAAATATTACTTGCTGAAATTTTACTCATATTAATAAACAGATCTGAATCAAATATTCAAACTCAATATGTACAATATGTACATGCACACAAAGGAAAGCGAAGGCACACACAAAGACAAGTAAAAACAGACTAAAAAAACACACAAGACCGGAATGTTCCACCAAGGACAAACAGGGGGCAGTATGGACAAGCCTGGGGAATGTGGGTGTAATAATGAAATAATACTGCCACAAAGACACTAGGACACATCTGCCTAAAACAGTTACTCAAACTAATTTCATATCCTAAGCCAAATAATTAAATACAAATGTTAGAAAAAATAATTGCCTTGGCATAAAGTAAAATCCAATGAAACTGAAGGAAATAAAGAAACATTGTCTCATGTGAGTTGGATTAGTAGGAATTAGTTCTGTTGTTGTGATGCACCCAAACACTATACATACATAATGTAAGTTAAGGTTCCCTGACAAAAAAACAGCAAAACAACAGCACTACACAGAACAACAAAGATGCCTTTTAACATCATGAAGTAGAAATTTGTATGTGATAAAGTGCATCGCAAACACTGATTGTTAAAGCTCAGGCCTAAGAAAGAAAAAAATATTACACGTTCAACATTACAGTAGCCAAATACATACAAAGAAAAGCACAAGACTGATCCACTGAAAGCAACAGGAAGCAGCAGAGCTGTGACTTTGCCCTCTAGCAGGTGTGGTATAGCTGCCGACATGCTGCGAGGCTGCTGGGTTTTTAAGCGCAAGCAGCGATGGGGCAGCGATGCTACACTACGGCTACAGGCAGGCGCTAAAGGGTTAGTACTCACACGCTCCTGTGCCTTGTGGGGTTTAGGCACAGGCTTAGAAACTGGGTTAGACTGAGGTTTACTCTCTGGTTTAGGTTCAGGTTTCTTGAGTTCAGATACAGAGACCGATAATGACTGCAGATAAGAGACGTCACAAGAATGTATATTAACATGCGAGTGTGTTACAATTGGCACTTGTGTGTGATTGTTCTGACAATTAAAAGGACATCCACACAGTATGAAAACGTGTTAGACACTCGATTTGTTGTGACAATATCTCCCACACTCAAAAAGACTCAAGAGTTTACAGCAGAACATTAAAATCAACATAAATAATTGAGAGGAACAAGGAAAAAGACACTGAACACACAACAAGACTGTACAGTTGAGACCAGGACTGTGACGCATGTCTTGACATGAATTTGAAAACCGTCAATATACTGACATATAATGTGAACATGTGCATGAAAGTGAATGCATAATTGGACCTATCATGAAAAGAGAATTTAATATAAGCGCAGTGTGGAGCGTATCTGACCTGTGATGTGTCCTGGTCACTGTAGACACCATTGACAGATACAGACTGGTTCAATGTAGTCTGGTCTAGACTTGTCCTTAAAGAGAAGCCAATGTAAATGTGTAAATGCATCATTAAAAACAGAAAAAGTACAACCAAAAGTATATTTTTGCCACACCTGGCAATAGCAATTTGGCTGTTTAGCATTTGGCCTGATTTAATGTATTTCCTAATAAAATAACATTTAAAAAAATTAAAAATTAAAACCTTCAAAGTCTTAAAATAAATACCCAACTATTTGAAATTTGGGGATTGGTAACTTTTGAAAATGTTTTTGAAGGTTTTACTTAATCAAAAATACAATTATAACAATATTGTGAAATATTATTACAATTTAAAATAACTGTTTTTGAGTATTTTATAATATTGTTTTTGAATATATTTAATTGTTTTTAATATATTTTGCAATCTGATTAAAATGTAATTTATTCCTGTTATGGCACAGCTGAATGGCTCAGCAGCCATTACTCCAGTCTTCAGTATCACATGATTCTTTAGAAATCATTGTAATATGCTGGTTTGCTGATAAGAAACATTTATTTAAGTGCTTCCTAATAATTTTTTTTTTTTGGAAATTGTGATAATTTTTTTTTATGATATTTTGATATATAGAAAGTTTAAAAGAAGAGAATTTATTTGAAATAGAAATGTAAGTATTTTGTGACATTATAAATGTCTTTACTGTCACTTTAATGCATCCTTGCTGAATAAAAGTATTGCCTTAAAAAAAAATCCCCAAACCTTCAAATGGTTGTGTAAATAAAACCAAAACTATTTCTACTTGTTTAGCGCTTGTCTAGTGTCTTGTAGAGTGGAATAGTACAATCCGTTTTTTTTTTTTTTTTTTTACCTTGCAGCAGAATCGTTTATCTCAGACTGTACTACCTCCTCCACAGGGGGAGGAGGTGTGGGTGGTCGTCGGGCCCTCTCTTCCTCTTCCCTTCTTCTTTGAATTTCCTGTTCCTCCAGCTGACAGAGAATAACATGAGAATAACATAAAAAAATGGCAGATGCTATAAATGGTGCTAGCATTATTTTACAAATCCTGCACTTTTGCTAATGTGGGTGTGTATTTAACAAACCGTGGTGAGCTTCTCTAGCTGTGTGAAACGATCTTCCCAGCCTGCTGCCAGTTTCTCAAAGGCTTCGTGGCGTTTGATAAGACTCTCAACCTCGTCTACGTTAGAGCCCAATTCTGCTGCCCTGACCAGTGGTTCCTGTCCTGCCAGCCACGACTCGACCATAGACGCATCCCTGCTGAACTGTAACACCTCCAGAACTAACACACACACACACACACACACACACACACACACACAAACACACAAACACACACACACACACACAGAGAGAAACAGAGGAATACAAAGTATGAGGAATCACATAAAAGCAAGGATGTGTCACATGGTCAAACAATTTCATAATAAAGTATATTATATATAACATTTATATCAAAACTGCCACCTTTGATGTAAATCTCATTAGCATGCCACGAGCCACAGAAACAAGCTTCCTCCCACATACTCACCGATCTGTAAGTGGTCCATTTTCTCTTGCCATTTCTGATTAATTTCAGTGCGTTTGGCCTGAAGCTGATCCAATTTCTCTTGAATCTAGAAATCACAGACATCCAATTACCTCACAGTGGGTGGGTGGGTGCACATGGGTTTCCTTGGCTAACATGCAGTGATTCAAATGTGTGTGTATGTGTTATCTTGCACGGAGCAGACATGTGCATGTTCATTTGTGTGGACAGACCTCATCTGAAGCATAGTGGTTGTTGTTGATGAGGGTGCGTCCCATTTCACTGCATGCGGTAAAGCTGTCCGCTCTAGTCTCTATCTCAGACTTAATATCCTGATGGTTGGCGATGACCAGACCAGCTGAGGAGACGTCCCTATTACAAAACAGGGCATATATGAATCTCGTCAGTTGTTTACTTACTCATGTATGTAATTTCTTCTTAAATTGATTACTAATAACTTGTACAGTTGTGAGACATTTTTATATTTTTGTGTATAAATGTATGACTTCTCAGTGTGCCACTGTATATACACCAAGTAATATACTGAAGTAATATATCACAATATTACTGTTTTTACTGTATTGCTGATCAAATGCAGTCTTGGTGACCATAAGAGACTTCTTTCTAAAACATTAAGAAAGCTTAACGACCCCAAACTTTTGAATGATAGTGTATGACTTTGACTTCACAATATGTGCTTGTATGTACCTTGGGCTGTCATGTGACTGGATCTGTAAGTTGATTCCCTCCATCCACAGCATTAGGTCTCTGACCATGTTTAAGAATCTGAACTTCTCCACTGTGTCCAATAGGAGTAGCCGTCTGGCTTGAGTGGCAGATTGAAGCCTCTCCCAGGCCTCTGTAACGGCACGCTCGTGGCGATGGATATCATCAGCTTTCTCTCCAGCGTACGCTTTCTGCAGACGTGCAGCATCGTCCTGAACCTGTGTGACCTGCAGTGAAGAGCCAAAGAATGAAGTTTAACCTTTTGACATAATCAAACCATCAAAATCAAGCCATCAGAAAATTTACAACATACTGTATATATGAAAAGGTCCAATGAAGACTCTCACCTGCCCGCTGAGTGCCTGCACATCATGCTCATATGCCGTATGCTGTCTAAGCAAGTGCTGGACAGTGTTCAGGTCCCGTCCGAGTTCGGCCCCTGCTAGTGTCTCCTTCTCCCGTATGAGCCCCAGAGCTTCCCGGGCGTCCTGATGGAAGCGGTGCAGCTCGTAAGAGGCGGCAAGCATTTGTGTGCGCGTGTCAATGAGCTCGAGCAGGTCGGCCCAGGCCTCATTGAGACCGTCCTTCCACTCAGCCACACTGGCGTTTTCCGGATGGCCAGACTCAATAAGTTCATCTGCCTGAGCGTTCACCGCATCCACACGCTCCTGGCCAATTGTGCTGGTGTCCCGTGCAAACTCCCGGAACTTATCACGCAACATCTGGAGAGTTGAGAGAAAACATCCAGAATTATAGACTGCATGGTATAATCTTTAAAGAAAATTTAAAGAAGCAGTATTCACATAAGTATGATCAATCGAATGAAGTTATTTTGTAATACCAGTAGTGAAGATTCAGGAAGCGAGTGGGAAATGTGGATTTCATACCGTCACATGTTCGTAGTCCTGTCCGAGTTCGTGAGACCCAGCGACAACCTCTCTTTCAGCGATCCACTGCTCTAAATCATCCACCTCTCTCTTCAGCTGGGTCAGTCTCAGTCTCTCCTGCAGTTTGCCCCTCCTCTCTTCTGCCAGATCCTTCAATCCTGCATACAGTTTATCCACCTGGGCCTGCCTCAGAGTGATTCTTTCACTACAAAAGGGAGAAAGAAAATGGATTATACCAAAACTTCATGTCAAATGCTTTATCTGACAGTCCAGAGATCCTACTATGCCCCTCACCTCTCTGGGTGTTCACTATTCAACATAAGTCTGCTGCTATTGGCCAGCTGGTGGATGGTTTGAGCATAGTCCTCTAGAGCCTGCTCCAGAATCTGGTGTTTCTTCACCATCACCAAAGCACTCTGCTCATCCTACAACAACCATTATAAAAACTTTAAACACTGAATACGTAAACACATCAGAAACATCAAGTAAACTCATCAGAACTGTAACATGAACTAGCTCTTTGAATAGTTGCTACAAACACATACAAAGTACAATTTCACTGACCTTCGCCTTTTCCTCTGACATCATATGAAGCTCTTGTTCTCCCATCCAGGCCTCAGCCTCTGCAGCATCTGCGTAAAACTGCTGTGCTCGGTTAGCCTCTTCTAGCCTCAAGTTCCTCTTCTCTGTCTCAGAAATCAAAAGGGCCCACAATTCCCTCAGCTCCGCCAGACGCCCATCAAGAGCAGCTCTCCTCTCCCTGTCCATCTCTGACTCCTTCTCAGGGGACATGTTCCTACCATGAGCCTGAATGTCATCGATACGGGGCTGATGACCCTGAATCTCTTTCTGCAGAGTCTGGGGGAGATGGAAAATCAGTCAGACAGTGAAAAAGAATGTGGAAAATATATTGAGATGATCAAAAGTAAACACTTTTTTATAACTTCCAAAATATTGATTGAGCGATTGATTACCTGATTCTTTTTGATGAGCAGCTGGACACTAGGAAGATCTTTACCGTGGTCTGTGGACGTGGCGAGAGGCATCCTCTCTTTTACCCATAACTTTAGACAGAAACATAATTACTCAAAACTTTAATCATTTTTCCAAAAGAATATTGCTCATATGAGTACACTAAAAAAAACTGGTGTAGGATTTAATATGAAACAATTTTCACTCAGAAATTGCTAGTAAATTTCACAAATAGTCACAAAGAAACATCAAGTAACACATTAAATTAAACATGAAATTTTGATGTAGAAAGACTGAGAAAGTATTTTCTTTGTAACATGTAATCCAATCTTTTATAACTTTGAAAAATCTTTTTTTTTTTACAGGGTAGCTGCTTTTGCATGTGACTCACAATTTCATCCTCAAGGTCTCTGTTGAACTGATGAGCCTCTTTTGAAGCAAGAAGACACTGCCTCCGTTGTCTTAGAGGGTCCTGCAGTTTAGAGAAGCTGTCTGTCACCCTTCTCTGCTGCCCATCCACTTCCACTGTCCCAGAATCCTCTTGGGCCAAGGCCAGAGCCTGTGACTGCAGAGACTGGACCTCTTTCTCACGCACCTCCATCTGATGCTCCAGCATCTGAGACACACACAGGTACAGGGTTACATAGGGGGTCATTAGGTTTAAAACTTGTCTGCTTACACAGAATAAAACATTTCACATTTTTTCCTGGGACTTTTACACTAAAGTGAACTGTGAGTGATCTTTCTATATCGCCTTGGATTTACCTGGTGTTTCTGGAGCAGGATGTTGACACTGGTGAGATCTTTTCCAAATTCATCGCTTTGGATTTGAGAGGAGATGTTCTGGAGCCAGGAGTCCAGCGCTGAGCAGCTTTGCGTGAAAAGTTCAGCTCTGTTAGCGTCAAACAGACACTGAGCTTTGGTTTGAGTGGTGCTCTCTAGCTCCTCCCACTGCTTCTGCAGGCTGCTCATAGTCTCGGATACCGTCTGCTCCAGCTCAGGCTTCTCCTTTACTAACACCTGACCCTCCTACGAGAACAAGAAAAAGAGAGACAAAGTCTCTGTAGTAGTTTTGATTTATACTGTTCTGCTTACGAGTTCACAAGCCTTGTTTTTTTGTTTATTTAGTATGGCCCTGATTAAGCTATGAATCCTGGATATTAACACATATTCCAGGAATCCCACAATTTCCATGGCATTTCCAGACTTTCCACAAAAAGAGAAATTTCTAACTAATTAAATATATCAGAGTTGAGCATTTCCATGTCTTTTCCATAATTTTTTATGACTTTTCACCATTTCAAAACATGTATTGGAACATCAGATATCCAAAATCACTGGAAGAAATGTGCATGAGAATATACCTTGTCAATCTTGTCCAGCCAGTCTTTATTGGAGGCTAGCTCAGCCATGAAGGCCTGGTGCTTCTGCCACTTGCTGTGGAGGTTTCTAGCCTCATCATAGGACATGTCCTGAGCTGTCAACATTTTCTCATTTATCCACAAAGTCAGCTAAAGAGACGGGCAAGGAAAAGAAGACTTATTAATCACACAAAAGCCTGAATGTATCATCACTGGCTTCATCCTGTAGGTGGTGCTGTGGTTTACTGGTGTCATTTATATGAGAGAGCATCATCTTTCATAATGTCAGTCAGAAGGACTTTGTCTCATAATGCAGTCAGTATAATGGGTATATGTAGTCTTGTTTGCTCTGTACTTTATTACCTCTTGTCCATCCTGTAGGAAGTGCTGCAGCTCTCTGTTGTCCTTCAGTTTAGCCAGCAGCTCATTGGCAGCTTGTTTGTTCTTCTGGTGCCTGCAGGAAATCAAAAGAGAACATGAGATGAAAAACATGATGTTATCTGTAATGGATTTAATGGGTTTGCTGGAGACCAGCACATCATCAATTTAGATAATTGCCAGGATAGCGATGAATACTGCACATTTCCAATATAGTGCAGCTTCTTACTTGGCATTTTGAAATTGAGTGTAGTATATTCACTACCTTTCAGAAGTTTGTGGTTGATAAGATTTTATTTAGATTTTTTTTATGTTTATAAAAGAAGTCTCTAATGCTCAACCAAGGCTGCATTTATTCACAAATACAGCAAAACCAGTAATATTGTGAAATATTATTACAATTTAAAATAATTTTCTATTTTTATATATTTAAAAATGTAATTTATTACCATTATAGTAAGCTTATTTTTCAGCCATTACTCCAGTCTTGTGTCACACGATCCTTCAGAAAACATAATATGCTGATTCGGTGCCAGAGAAAGATTTTTCTTATTATCAATGTTGAAAACAATTGTGATGATTGATATTTTTGAAGAATTATTATTATTATTTTTTTTTTAAATCTTACTGATACCAAAAAATTTATATATAAAAATGTATATATATATATATATATATTATATATATATATATATATATATATATATATATATATATATAATTTTTTGGTATCAGTAAGACCGAATCAGCATATTTTGTTTTCTGAAGGATCGTGTGACAAGACTGGAGTAATGGCTGAAAAATAAGCTTGCTATAATGGTAATAAATTACATTTTGAAATATATATATATATAGATATATATATATATATATATATATATATATATATATATATATATATATATATACATATATATATATATACATATACATATACATACATACATACATACACACACACACACACATTTTCTGCCAAAATTCCTAATTAAAACAAAAAATATTCAAAACATGATGATTTTGATCATACCGTCCACCTCTACTTCTAAAAATGCCTTCTTTTCATTTGTTCAGTTCCTGCTCACCTCTCCTGAATGGAGTCTGTCTTCTCCTGGATCTTGTCTGCATAGGTGTTGCCATCTGAAATTAGTCTCCGACCAGACTCAACCACGCCGTTGATCTTTTCTTCATTGGCCTCCATGGTGGTGAGGAAGTCTTCGTGTTTCTTGATGGCCTCTACAGCCCCTTGTAGGCTGGAGGGCATCTCTGTGTGTGACAGAACATACTCCTGCAAGCAAAGAGAAAGGAAATTGTTATTATTCAGAGTCATTATTTGCAGCTTATTCAACTGAAATGGGGCCCTTTCCCAAAAGGCAGAAAGATATGGAATGTAATCACACACCTGGCTATTGAGGAAGCCCTCTGCTTGTTTTGCATCTCGTAGCAAGGTTTGGAAATCAAAGGCCTGAGCGAGGACACAGTGGCGGCTCTCCCACATTCTCCTCAGCTCGTGCCAGCCAGTGTCCAACGCTTGCAGCCGCTGAGCTAGGAACATGTACTGGGCATCAGTCTGACCCTGAGTCACCTAAACACACAAAGCCAATTCAGAGATCATTCAACTTCCTTATCTTTACAACAACTATTTTGAGGTAATTGTCAAATTTCAATAACATATACATACTTTCATTCAGCAAGGATGTATTAAAATGACAGTAATGACATTTATAACATTATAAAAAAGATTTCTATTTCAAATACATTTTGAACTTTCTGTTAATCAAAAAATCATAAAAAATGTATCAAGCAGCACAACTGTTTTCAAGTCGAGCAAATAGCATATTAGAATGATTTCTAAAGGAACATGTCACTTCTATAATGTATCTATAACTTCTAAAATCTATAATGGCTGCTGAAAATCACAAAAATATACTACATTTTTAAAAGTAGAAAACGGTTATTTTAAATTGTAATATTTCAAATTATTACTGTTTTTACTGTATCAAATAAATGCAGCCTTGGTGAGCATAATTCATCTTTTTTTTTCATATTACCAACCATAAACTTTTGAACAGTAGGAGTAATGAGATTTTTTTAACTTGAAGTTTACACCAACTGACCTCAGCTCCAGTAGCTCTCATCTTCTCATAATCTTCTCTGTAATTATCTACTTCATTCTTTATGGCCTCATGCTGAGCCAGCAGACGCTCTGCTTCCACCAGAGATGTAGGTGTGTCCTCGGATGCCACGGTGGTCTGTGTACGAGACAGCCAGGCCTGGAAGTCATCAAGATCTCTAAGGAAGCCCTGAAGCTTAGAGGCTTCGCCCAATGACTCCTCGCGCCGTTTCATGGTGGATCGAAGCTCCTCCCACACCTCCTGGATTTCAGCCAGTCGACCTTTGATCTCCTCCTCCTGCTCGGGGTGCTCAGATGCCAACTTCTCTGCCTCAGAACGCAGGTCATCCAGCTTACCCTGTGGAGAAGAAAGCAGAAGAGAATGAGTAAGAGAAAGGCCAAAGCTACAATGACTTTACGGCTGTATTAGACGTAATGATGCCTTTCTTTTTACCTGTATAGCCTCCAGGTCTCTCTCCATACCAGTAAGCTTCCGCTGCAGGGCCATGACGCCAGCCAGGTCATTTCCAAGGCTCTGCGTGGACTCGATGACTTTGGTCTTCTCCTTCATCCAGCTCTTGATCTCATTACACTCTAGATGATAGTTCTGGATATTCAGTGCTGATTCTAGAGCATGTTTGCGCTGGTTGGCCAGACTCTGGAAATCAGACCACCTGCAGAGAAGGATAAGGAAGGAGAAGCATGAGGTCATTTCTGTGTGAATCTGATTATTTAACTTTATGAACCTTCTTTGTGTGTGTGTGTTTGTGTTGAGTTGGGTCTTGTGTTGTTAATCTCTTCTTTGTTGTGGTTTTGTCATGTGCGATGACTTTTTTGTATGATGTAGTTGATCTGCTCTTTGTGTTGGTGACTCTACCTCTTATTGAGTTGGTTCTGTGTCTGGTCGATCTGCTCTTTGTTGCGGTTGTCTGATCCAAGAAGCTGTTGAGCCACTTGATTGACATCAGAAATGCGAGCACCCAGTGTGTTCATCTCTGGCTCCAGAGTTTCAAACCTTCAGTCAAAACAAAACAAAAACCATATTACACCAAAATATGCTATATCAACGAGTTTCATGCAGGCATCAATCTATCTGTTCTCACCTCTGCTGGACCACCTCCAGATCCTCTAGTTTAGTGGGAATCTCCATGTTGTGCAGCCACTGTTCTTTTTCTCCAACCCAAAGCTGGCAGGCACTAGCTTCACTAAACATGCGATACAATGCAAGCGCTCCATCTAAGGCCTGTCGCCATGATGACGACAGCCCCTCTAACTCTTCATAGCGCTGCTCTATTGCTGGGAGACGGCCCTCCACCTGGTAAAGAACGAGAGGGATACATATTATTATATACTATGGGTAACATACACTACAATTTAAAAGTTTGGGGAAAGAAAGATTTTTAATTGTTTCTGAATAAGCGTCTTATGCTTACCAAACCCACTTTTATTTAATCAAAAATACAATGAAAACAGAAAATTTGTGAAATATGATTACATTTAATTAATTTTTTTCTATTTTACGGTATTTTAAAATGTTATTTTCTCCTGAATTTTCAGTAGCCATTACCCCAGACTTCAGTGTCACATGATCCTTCAGAAATCATTCTAAGATGCTGATTTGGTGCTTAAGAAACATTTATTTTATTTTATGAATGTTAAAAACAACTGTCCTGCTTTATACATTTGTAAAAACTTTGATTTTTTGATGAACTAAAAAATTCATAAGAACAGTATTTATTTGAAAAAGAAAGTCTTTACTGACACTTTTGATCAATTTAGCGCTTCCTTTATTCAACAAAAGTATTAATTTCTTTTTAAAAAAAATCTTACTGACCCCAAACATTTCAACAGTAGTATATAAGTATTAACAGCAGTGTCAGTTAATTCAAATATATAAATAGTGTTTAATATTGCTTACCAATTTGTAGTTAATGCTAAGTTAATGCTTAGTTAATTTCTAATGTGTGTTTTGTGTACCTGTGGAGACTGTTCATATGCTTCAGGCAGTGTTGAGGCCTGTTCATGTAGTGAGTCGATGAGTGATCGGTGACTTTGAATTTCCTCCTCCACTTCTCTCTGCTTCCTGGCCAGAGTTTGTGTAGAAAACTGATCATGGCCAACTTCTTGACTAGACACCTGCAAACAGAACACACAGAATAAGTCAATCTGGCGACCGAACTCAGCAACACAGCTACACCATGATAAATTCTTCTGAAATATAGCCAGACAAACAGTCAATTAAATCTATATTTATGTGTTTGTTTTACCAGTCTTAGTGTTTCCAGTATCCAGGCCTCCATGTCGTTGGCATCTGTCTGAAACTGATGGAAAGCTACAGACTCTTTCAGTCCCTGCTCATGCAACTGTGAGGCCTGTAGAAAACAAGTGTGAAATGTGGTATAAGATTGTGATGCTGTGGAAAGAGACACACTCCACTTTATAGTTTGATCCTTTACCTCTTCCAGGTGCGACCACTGTGCTCTCACGTCCTTGATTCGCTCTGTCACCTCAGGTGCTCCAGAGTGGCCTTCCTTCACCAGGGCCTCTCCACCAGCAATGCTGTTCCCTAGAGGGCCATACCGGGCTGCCATCTCATCCCTGAAGGCCTCATGTTTAGACAGAAGGTGAAGAGCGGAGCTTAAGTCCTTTCCGTAGTCTCCTCCTGACAGGATCTGCTCCTGCTCTCGGATCCAGGCGGCCTCCTCTCCCAGTTCCCACAGGAACTGCCACAGCCTTCGCGAGTCATCCAGTCGAGCTCGTCGATCCGCTGCCAGCTGCCCAAGTTCTCCGTACGCTCGGCCCAGAAGATCCACCTTCTCTTCAACCAGAGAGGGGTCACATGGCTTATAACCTAAAAAGAGAGGAGAACCAATTGTGTTTTAATTTTGAGCTTACAACAACCACATGTTTGTGTAAGTACAGGGAATATCCTCACTCTGTTCATTTGAAGTAAATCTCTTCGCAGCAGCCTGCACGGCTTTGACTCGCTCAGCCTGTGCGGATATATCAGCTTCCACAAGTGTGTGTTTCTGCAGCAAGTCCTCCACATCATGAAGGTGTTTTCCACTGTCCTGAGATTGCAGGCGACTCTAAACACACAAACAAAAACACACATAATTAGCTGTGGAGGCAAAAAACAGCAATCTCCAAGGACAGATCTGTAAGACATTACAAACATTACAACATACAGGGAGCTGCAAGGAAATGCTAGAAGATAAGTAAAAATAAGTTCAGGAGTTCACACTAAGTTCACACTATTTTGTAGCAGTGGAAAATAAAATGTTGGTCTGAATGAGTCCGTACCTTCATGTCTTCCATCCAGTCCATGATGTAGCTCATCTCCTCTAGGAGGCGCTGCAGGTCTCTGTGTGCAAACAGCCTCTCTCTCCGTGACACAAGTAGTTCCTTCAGATACTCCCACAGTCTGAGGACGTTATCCCTCCGTGCCAGTATGCGCCGCACTTCATGATATCCCTCCGCCTCCAGTTCTCGAGCAACAGCTTCTACAGCTGCTACGCGCTCACCATATGCCTGGATATCTGTCTCGATGGCCTCGTGTTTGCGAGTGGCTGCTTCCACAGCACCCAGTTCAACACCAAAATTGTCCTAAAGGTCACAACAAAGTCTTACGTTACTCAACATCTCACATTAAACCATAAATATTTTTGCCAGTGTTAGTCTACGCCACCTGTGAGACTAGCCGCTGGTTTTCGCTGAGCCAGGTTTCTCTCATGGCTGCTTTGCGGTCAAAACGTGCGGCTAACATCTCCAGCTTCTCCTGACGAATCAGCTCATTTCTCAATGCCAACTCCCTCTCGTGTTCCGCTTTCTCCAGCCTCTCCCATGCCTTTCCAGACAAGCAGTAAACACAACTGGCCATGAGCATCACTCAAAACTCAAGTTATGCTTGTGTAGCTTCACATGTAGAGGAGCATTTGATGTATATATACCTTGTTGATGTCAGAGATGACTTTTCCCTCTCGTGGCATGTAGACTTTCTGATTGTTTGCTCTCATCTTACTTTGAATGGTGAAGAGCAAAACCTCCAAATTTCCCTTTTCGGTGAATCTGTCAAACACATACAGGATTAAAGCGACGTGTCTAGAATGACTTCTGGACATCAAATGTTTAAAGTCAACATAAAAATCCTGTTTGCAGCCCATTTTACTCCTGTAATGTGAATCCAGTAAACCTGATTTTATCCACCGGGAATTGAATGGATGGTAAACAGTGTCACAATCATCACATGTCACAACCGAGCCAAACTGAATGTGAGTTTGCTAAAACAATGCCTATACTAGCTATTATTAAACATCATCCAACACTGCAAACAATAATTTTCTTAATCTGTATTTTTTAATTGTTTTACAATAGAAATGTCTAAGAATGAATGAATGAATGATGCATTTATATAGCGCTTTTATTGTGTATTGCTATACACCCAAAGCGCTTTACAATCATATAGGGGGTCTCTCCTCAACCACCACCAGTGTGCAGCATCCACTTGGATGATGCGACGGCAGCCACAGCACAATGGCGCCAGTGCGCTCACCACACACCAGCTACAGGTGGAGAAGAGAGAGAGATAGAGCCAATCAAGTGGATGGGGATTATTAGGAGGCCATGATTGACAAGGGCCAGTGGAGGGAATTTGGCCAGGACACCGGGGTTACACCCCTACTCTTTACGAGAAGTGTCATGGGATTTTGAATGACCACAGAGAGTCAGGACCTCGGTTTAACGTCTCATCCGAAAGACGGTGCTCTTTGACAGTATAGTGTCCCCGTCACTATACTGGGGCATTAGGACCCACACAGACCACAGGGTGAGCACCCCCTGCTGGCCTCACTAACACCTCTTCCAGCAGCAACCTAGTTTTCCCAGGAGGTCTCCCATCCAGGTACTGACCAGGCTCAGCCCTGCTTAGCTTCCGTGGGCAACCGGTCTTGGGCTGCAGGGTGATATGGCTGTAAGCATTCTTAAATCAAGACATATTTACTTGAGAAGCAAAATGACTTCTAATAGTTTTGGAGGAGAAAAAAAGAAAATATATATATATATATATTTCCACCAACGGGGTAAAGTCTTAATTCAAAGTGAAAACAAGACTATTTAATTTTTTCTTAACAGACCGACAGATTTGTTTCTATTTTTGGTAAGCAGAAACGACATTTTGAGTAATCTCCTTAAAATTTTGAGTAACAGCTTATGCCATTTTGATTCTCAGGTTTCAATGTTTCTTGATTTCAGAATGTTTAGATATTTGTACTAGACAACAAGACAAATATACCAAGTAAGAAAATAATTTCTGCAGTGAATGCACAGCTGATGTCAGAAGAAAAGAAAAGTAATTTCAGAGTAAGTTACATTTTAACTGAAGATCACATAGAATTTTCTGCTATGGAATAACATGCACCACTTGATCAGGCCAGGAACATGTATTAAAAAGTAAACAGGGTCAAACTTGACTTTATGTTGCCTTAACATCACTGTATATTTTTCCTTGTGGACATCACTCACTTAGGTGGTTTCTCCACGGTGCGGTATGTATTGAAGGCCTGTAGCTGGTTCTGAACCCCATTGAGTGAGTTAGCAAGCTGACGGTCATTAAGGGTAGCGATGGTTTGTTCAATCCACTGCAGCAGCTCTGAGGCCAGAGTCTCATATTTCTCTATCAGTTGATCTGCTTCGATAGCATAGTCCAGCACCTACAGAAACAAATACACCCCTATTCACTTCACAGAATAATAACTTACAGAAATAGAAACACTTCAGGAAATGGCTATGTAAACATAAGGGTAGACTGTAATTCTCTATCGCTCTCCATGTACCTTGCCGATTCTCTTGCCCTCTACGGCGAGCGCCTTCATCTTGCTGAAGTAGTGGTAGTATGTGGCCACGTATGTGATGATGGACTTCTCATCAGGCTGATCAACATTCACATCTAAAGAACAAGAGATAAGACAAATACATCAGCTAGTTAATAATAAATAATAGGTTAATTCTTTTCATTTGGCAAATCTAGTCTTTCTGGACACCAAAAGGTTCTGTGTTCATCAGAGTGTATTGTTTTTATAGAGTGCTTGACGGTAGCTCTGTCTTTATTATCTGGTTAAAAATTATGCATGCATTTGCTATTTATGCCCATATATGTATCTCACCCTCTGGATCCAGTAGCTTGGTAAGACCCAGCTCCTTTTCTGCCACATTAAAGGCATTCTGCAGGTTATAGTGGGCATTAGAGCGCTTAAGATTATCAAAGTCAATCAAGTCTGGCCTAAAAATGAGAAAGAGAGGAAGAAGAAATCAACAATAAAGTTATTTTGGGACTGTAAAACTCCAAGAGGACATTTCAGTTTGTAAAAACCCTGCAATACACTTTTCCAACAAATGAGGGAAGCACTCCAACACTGCATAGAGAAAGTGAAGGATTTTTCTCTCCTTATTTAGGTCAACTTAATTCAACTTTTTTTTTCTGTTCCTCTGCATGAAAAAATTGCAGAAAGAACAAAGCTGCTGGGCGACAGTTGAGAGGAAAAGAGCAAAAATGAGGAGCTAGCAGCACTGTTGAGGATGAGAAGAGCAGAACATCTTACTGGGTCCAATTAATTTATAATGAAATGATTTCTTAGGAAGAAGAAAGAGGAAACATACAAATCATACAATACTGTATCATTTACAGTAAATAGGTAGCTCTGTCTTTATTATCTGGTTAAAAATGATAAATACAGTTGAGACCAAGAACATACTTCTACTTTTTTACATAATGAATACATTAAATTAAAAATGAAATTAAACTGAAATTAGGAGCATAAAAAGAAAAAAGTTGAATAAAATAAAAACATCTATAATAATAAAATATCCAAATAATATAGACATAGGCTTTTACACAATTTACAAGTCTCAGAACTTGCAAATTTAGAGTGATTCTTTCAACTTCTGTATTTATATGCACTTTTGGAGAACAAAGTTAAAATTCCAGAATGCCGCTGGTGGTTGAAGCCCCTGCAGGCCTCTCTGTATGTGTGGGAACATGCTGAAGAATGAAGGGGCGTAGAGTGCGAGAGCACATGCTACTATGTGGAAATCATAGTCATACCAAAGCTTGTCATGTGTTTGAGAACAAAGGCCTTGTACTTGTATGTCAGTGTGTGTGTTTGTGAGCTCAGATCGATACCTGTGTTTGTGCACTATGGCATTGAACGCTAGACCATCTCTCCAGCTGGTGGTAAAGTTGTGGACATTGACATTTGGGTACCTGAAAGGAGGTAGCATTCATTAGTACAGGAGCAGAACTAGTGTATTTAATAAAGCATCATACATTCACTCATTCAGTTAATTTCTTTCTCTTCCACTCTTACCCTGCAGACTTCATCTGACACCACAGCAGCAGAGCATCTTTGGCTGATTTCTTCTCCTTGTTGTCCTCTGTCTCAACGCTAATATCTTGAATCTGTTCAAACAAGTGAGATGTAAAACATGTTACTGTATAACTGCATATCTTTTTCTTGTAGTTTAGATTCTAAGTTTGGAGGATTGGAAAGTTTTTAACAATTTTTACTAGACACTCATCAACATAGATGCCGTCTTTGTTTATGTTCTATAAGCTGCTGAGTCCAGTTTTGTAGACACTACTGAGAATTTAACAAACACTATAACCACTACTTGAATTTCTGGCAGTAAATTGATTTGTAGAATGCAGTTGTCACTCCTATAAATAACCAAACACTGTGTGTCCTATGCATGATTCAGCACTCAGGAAAGCAGTGACAGATTTATTTAGCTGTGATGTGTTCATGGCCTTTAAGTGATTTAACAACCAAACCATATAAACCGATTAAATGTTTGCTGCCGATCACATCTTTTACTGGGCTTTTATACAATACCATCCCAAAGTTTTGGGGTTGGCAAGATTTTTTAAAATATTTTTAAAAGAAGCATTTTATGCTCACCAAAGCTGCATTTATTTAATTAAATACATAGTAAAAACAATAATAGTGTGAATGAAATTTAATATATTTTAAATGTGATTTATTCTTGTAATGGCAAAGTTGAATTTTTAGCATTGTTCCAGTCTTTGGTGTTTCATGATCCTTCAGAAATCATTCTAATATGCCGATTTGATGCTCAAAAACATCTCTTATTATGATTGTTGAAAAAAGCTGTCCTGGTTAATATTTTTGTTTGAACTGTGATAGATTTTTTATAAGAACAGATTTATTTGAAATATATTTTTTTATAACAATATCTTTACTGTCACTTTTGATCAATTTAATGCATCCTTGCTGAATAAATATTAAATTTCAAAATTTCATTTAAAAAAGTCTTACTGACCCTTAGGTTGTGTATATACGAATTTGTATATACAATAAATGATTACTACATAAAATAAACCATAGTAGATAATAGAGCTGCACGATTAATCGTTAAAAGATCGCGATCTCGATTCAGATACCCACACGATCTAATTTCTGAATGACAACGATTCGCCTGTGTCTATTAAACCTTTGAAAAAATCATACCGGAACATTCAAATCTGCATTCGCGCTGCTGCTGATCCAGAGAGCAGACAGTTAACATGTTTAGGTAAGAAAAAGCTTCACAAACAGTCTTTTCAACTACACAGTATTATTTCTGTCTTACAGTCATTCATAGAAATACTGGGATAAAAGTTTATAGTTCGGCTACAAACATTGATGTCTATGGTAGCGATCAAAATAGAGCCACTCATCTTTTGAAAGCAACTGGCGCTTCAAATAACGTTTGTGTCGATTGCATCATTTCACCACTAGGTGGCGACAAGTGACTGTTAAAAAATGTATTTGTTATTGAATCATTCATTCGAGATTCGTTCAAAAACACTGATTCATCCATTAATGAAACAAGTGAGGTATGAGTGAGTCATTGAATCATTAATACAAATACCAATTTTTCATCATTTTAATTCTAAAAGTTGGTGTATTAAATACACTATATTTTAAATACATATACCCCGGGTTTCACAGACAAGGCTTAAGCCTAGTCCTAGACAAAAATGTAAATCTGAGCTGTTTCAACTGAAAGAAACTCGCATTGACTGATCTTAAAATATATCAGTGCCTTTGTTTTGTCTCAAGATGCACACCAGTAATGTTTTTTTCTAAGCATGTTTATAAAAATTGTTTAAATGTCTTAATTGAACTATGATCTAATCCTGGCTTAGTCTAAGCCCCGTCTGTGAAACCTGGCCATACTGTATTATATATTAAAATGTTTAATAATTCATTTAAATTAAACACTTTTAAATAGACTGCAGCAATTAATATTTTTTCACACATTATTTTTAGTTCAGTTCAGAATCGTGGGAGAATCGTGATCTCTATTTGAGAAAAAAAATCGTGATTCTCAATTTATCCAGAATCGTGCAGCTCTAGTAGATAATAAAATAATACTCCAAATTCTTAAGCTTGCGTATCCTCATGCTAACAGTGTGCAGCTCTAAAATCTATAGATCTATATTACCATAACACAGCCAAACAGATCTCTTGTTGAGAGATATCTTAAACCAGACTGAAATATCAACAAACACATACACTAACGCAGAACATAACACTGCCAAGCTTCATTAAGTCTGTTTATAAAGTCATCTTGATCCATTTCAGACTATATCCCCATAATTTATAATCTGCTTGGATTCATTCAGCAAAGAATGAAAAGAAAAATGTTCAATCTTCTGTAATTATGTCATTGCAGCAATATAATAAAAAAACAAATCAGCAACATCTTCACAAACTAATCAGAAGCAGTGTTGAAACGCAGTGAGCAGTCTGGATCACCATGCTTTGATAATTAGCATATTTCAATAGAAGGAATTTTGAGCTGATTAAAAAAATGTACAGGCCAATCAAAAGAACAACGAAGTGGCAGAAAAAATATGCTAATTATATTTTATTTTGACTAGATGGCAGACTGATACAGCTAAGGACAAACAAAAAGAACAGAACTGGTTTAATAGAAGATAAAAGATCACAATAATGACAGATAATCACATTCTCTGCCTAAAACATTTTTTTTTGGGCTTAACATGTATGTCTATGAGTCAAACTCCAAAGTCAGGATTATATTTAATATTGTGGGCTGCACTACACAACTACAACCAGTGCACCAAAACATTGGCATGAACAATGATTTAGTTAAAAACAGGTGTTGCCATTTCTTCAGTAACAAGTGAAAGATGCTATTTCTCTCGCTTAAAGACTCCACCTGTCTGTCTCCCTATCTCTCACACCTCTAGTCAAAGACACGCCCTCCTACCTGGAAGCGGAGGATTATGGTCCAAATGAGTCCAAGTGTGAGGCGGTGGTTTCCGTCGACAATGTCATGAGAACCCATATTCTCCAGATGAACCTTTTGTTCCTTCAGGAATTGCAGAGCCTTGTCAACGTTCTCCAGACAGTGGATGCGCATACGGCCCTTGGTGGGCTTTGGCTAAACAAGAGAACGATAAGTAAAACAAATGTAATAAATGATAGTGTAGTGATTATCACAGCAACCCGGCATTTGATTTATAGAAGGTTTATTAGAGATGGATGGATGGATGCATGCATGAATGGATATATAAATGGATACATAGAGGGATGGATGGATGCAAAGATGGATGAATGGATACATAGATGGATACAAAGAATGATGGATAGATGGAGGGATTGCTGACCAGTTGTTCCCCAGAGAGGACCTCCAGCAGTCGGATAAGCATACGTCCATCGCGGAGGTCAGTGTAGAGGTCACCAATCCTGCAGGTCACACGGTTCAGGTGAGAGTTCACCCATTTTGTGAAGGTCTTCTTCTGCACTGCTTCTCTCTCATCTGGAAGAAAAAAGTAAAAGTAGTTTTAAAGGTCAAACAACACAAATCTGTAACATACACCAATGGCTCACTGAAGTCCAAGCCCAACAAATTTGAACACATATCAACATTCATAAACCGCAAAAGCCTGTGAATGCATCTCAAAAATGATCTAAAATTACACCATGTAAAAAACATGAGGTTCTCTAAAAACAAGACTCCATAAATGTTCCTGCTACACACCATGTCAGGACCTGTATTTTATAACTCTGCATAAAATGAACATTCATGAATGACATGCAGTGACCGAGGACTGACTGTAACTCTAAACTCTATTAAAGCAACTCAATTACTGCAGTGCACTGACAGCTTGACTGATGGCTGCCCACATTAATCAGCGCAGACCTCACTCACAGCCAGCCAATTACATGATGGAAGGGGTGGGACTCCCCAGCAAAAAGCACTGTGTGATGTATACCATTTAAAAAAAAAGTGCATCTGCTCATAAGATTGATCAATGAATGAAGACAGACAGAGAGAAAAAGACCAAGACTGGGAGGAAAAGAACAGGAATGCTTGATATGACTGCAGACAGATGAGTGTCTACAGAGTATAGAACGGTGCAGTATTAGCATCGCTGGAACTCATGTGAAAGCATATGGGGCTGGTCATTAAGAGGCTCAACCCACTGCTGTCATCTGAATGACCTAGGAATGCTTGATATGACTGCAGACAGATGAGTGTCTACAGAGTATAGAACGGTGCAGTATTAGCATCGCTGGAACTCATGTGAAAGCATATGGGGCTGGTCATTAAGAGGCTCAACCCACTGCTGTCATCTGAATGACCTTTACTGAGGAAGAGCAAGCTGTTCATCACAAACAATACTACATGCTGCCCCTTCACTACCACCTATATTCAGAAGAACTGAGCGAGAGCTGAGTGCTGTGTCGTGTGCACTAATACGAGAAGATAATTCCTGTAACAAGTTTAAATGAAGTATGGTAATTTAATTGCTGATAAGAAAAATGTCATGAGCACAAAACGCCTCAGTCATTAAACAAACACGCTCCTCGTAAATGCTGAAAAACAAGTACACAAAATAACGCACAATAGCAGCGACAGGCAACACAAGGTCAGCCTCAGAACCATCTGGTCACAGATCTTCTCTCACGCACAAGCACACACACACGGCCTTCCATTAGGGCTGAGCTTGTTATTTCACAGGGCATTGGATCAAACAGTACCAAACAGAAACACCTGTACATCTATGACTAAAAACCTCAGAGTAATTGACTTTCACACTGCTAAAAAAGTAGTTAAAAAGCAAAGGACGGCTGAATTTGCAATATTTGGTGTTCCAGATGATGAATCAAATTTGACTCAGAGACAACTAAACATTATTGCCTTTGCATCCTTATTAGCTCGCAGACTAATTTTATAACATTGGAAATCTACAAATCCACCTAAAGCATCATACTGGCTTCAGGATTTGCTGTTATACCTACACTTAGAAAATATTAAATATTCAATTAGAGGTTCCCATAAAGTCTCTTATGTCTGCAACCCTTATCATCATATTTCACTGCTATAAATATACCTGGGGAGTAATGGGATTTACCTCATCACAATTTTCCCTTGTTTTTTTTCTTTTTGTTCTTCTCCCCATAGGTTTTATGTTGTTCTTTAAAGTGAAGTGACAGTGTATAATACCTGATTGTGGTATCCAATTACATTTTTACTCTTTTCATCATTATTTAACTATTGCATCATTTTATTTCTGTTTTATTTTGATTTCTATTAGCATTATTGCTATCACTATCATAATTATTATTCTTATTTATTACAGGCAGTTTGTTCTGGGTTGGTTGGGGAGGGTTTAAGAATGTAAAAATACAGTTTCTGTACAAATAATAGCATTTGTCTTTGGAATAAAAAAAAGCGAAAAAAAAAAGCAAAGGACACACGATCTGAAAAGTGTGTTTGTGTGTGTCTGCAGAGGCCTGATTCTAGTCAGACAGTGGTCACATGCAGGTCACAAATTACTTGTAGAAATTAGTTTTGTAAATAAATATTAATTAAATCAACATAGATTTCTTGACAAAACTACAATTTCATATAATATATTTTTAATAATATTATACAACATATAATTATACTTTGAAATAGATGAGCTGGACCAGATAGTAAAAGAAAAGCAGCTAAAAAGTGCATGTAAACAACACCTTTGAGACAGTTCACACCCACATGGATTGACAAATAGGTTAAGAGGAAGACGAGAGTGTAATCTAGCTTTAATCTGGCCCAGTGATTCTTAACTGGTGGTTTGGGGGATAAACAACCTATGAGTACAAACCCATATAGGCTAGTCTAGTGGCCAGCATGGACATGCTGTGTGACATTCCCTCATCCTCATCAACCATGAACAAAACTATACAGTGACCCAGACTACATTACACACTAATTACATCTGGTACTTAGCCTAGATGTCTAATTACATCTGGTACTTTGTGCCTTTGTGTATGTCTATATATGTCTGTCTATATATATATATATAATATTGATGTCTAAAATATATATAATAATCCAGACAGAGTACAGGGTAGAATTATATTAGTTGCATTACACGAGGCAGTAGTAATCCTGATCTACAGTCAAAAGAATCTAGAATAGAGAATAGGGCTTGGTCCTTTTGCTTCCATTGATATGAACACACTCTCACTCGCCTACAAATTCTTTCAGGGAAATGCTCCACACACCAGCGGAGGAAACCTGTTCTGCCTGTCACTGTCACTGAGAGGAGGGACAGACTTTCAAGCACACAAACACTCTTATATGCACATAATCGCAGAACATGCTCTGCTTTACTGGTTTGGATGCAGAGACCTAAACTAGCGCGAGCAGGGCTGGAGTAGGGGTGACTTTGATTAGACGTCTCGACAATTTTCACCCTCTGGCCAGTTTGTTAAAACATCTATTACTCTGCAAAAGTAAGCAGTTCAAATTGCAGCATATTTTTTAGTTTTTCCTTGTTGGGAATTGCTGGCTGTACACCTGTGGATGTAGTGCACCGTATTGAATAACAATGTTTTAATTACATATGAAAATCTATTCAAATGTGAACAATTTGTGCGATCAAATATTGGAATGCCATTTCAGAATATAACTGTCAGTAGTAACTCGCACACCCACACACTACATGAGGTGTCCAAGGGCATTGTGCTTTAGGAGAATAAATATTTAGCTTTTACCAAATAAAGGGAATTTGTGTGTTGACCAAACAGGCCCAAAACTGCAGTGAAGGGTCAGTGTGTGTATGTGTGTGTGTGTGTGTTATCAGAGTTGTGGTGTTCTGGTACTTTAGCCTTGATCTGTTTAGAAATGAGGAGACCTTGAGCATTCCACACCGAGGAGGAGGAGGACACACACACACACACACACAGGAAGCAGAAGGGAGTCAGAGGACTCTGACCTGCTTTACAATGCAAATAGGAACGAGAGGGTACAGCAGTCATTTGACCATTAAGATGGGACAGTCAATATGAATAGATAATCAGTACATACCTGCTATTCAAATTGATTCACACGCATGCATCTGTCTACTTCCCACATTCCACACTAATAGACCTCATAGTTACAGAAAAGGCCAGCGTACACATATGACCTACGTAACACAATGTACAATCTCCTATTTTATATTAGGAAGAGGTAATGAGATGTGATCTGACACCTTCTGGGTGGTTCCTCCAGCCTGTGCTGAAGGTCAGGACCATTTTACTACAAATTTTCCTAGACGTTTGTCAGCCCACATGGTTTTGAAGAGCCTTTCAGTACAGTCACAGAGTTAAGGATCACACGTGACTGATGATCTGTGTCCACTGTTTGGAGCAGCTCACGGTCATTGATGATCATGATGCATTTCACTTTGTTTCCTAAAGTCTATACAGAGATCTTTCATTTTTCTGAGACTTTAAGGGACAGTTGATGTTACGGTGAAATAAGTGGCAATTCATGTTAAAAGGGGGTGCTTACTCCTGATATACTAGGAAAATATTTTTCCATATATATTTGTATGTAAAACAAGCAAAATATTGTTTTAAGGTGTTTTTAGTGTAAATGTTTCTTGTAAATGTCAACAGCTGATCTTCACTGCTGACTAATCCATCAATTACAGATTAACCTGAAAACACACACAAAGCTAAAGCTGCATCTTCATGAGCTTCCAGTCAGTAAATGAAAAAAAGCAGCACAAATTAGATTATTGGCAGAGAGGAAAACCATCGACCAATCAGCACACTCACTCCACACAAGCTTTGCATACATCCACCGAGCCTTCAGAATAAACAAACACATAGTCTAGAAAATGGCGCTTCCAACACCCACAAAGAGAGCTAAAAATAGCCTTGATGTAAAGGAGGGTGTATAAGCATGACTGTCAATGTGAATGACATCTGTGTGAATTGTCAGTATACATTCATCATCACCACCACATCTCGACATGTAGCATATATTGAGGTGTCCGTTTCTGATCTGAACCACATTAAACAGCTTTTAACCAGATCAAAGAACAGATACACGCACACTTAAAACATCACTTCGGTAAAGACAAACAGCTCATTACTACACTGATGTCACTGGTGCTGATGTCAGTCTCAGACAAACCTTTCTAACATAAAAATGTCACATGTGTCTGTCCTTAGATTTCATCACTAACAAACACAATGAGCTCATGTTCATTAACTTTCATGGCAATATTTCAAGTATAGAGAAAGAGTTACCATAGAAACATAAAGGTCACTTCAATATGGAAACAAAAGTCTGTGGACATTAACAGCGTCCTTTGAAGGTTAATGTCTAGCTAGTTATCAATTATGTACACAAGAGAGAGAGAGAAGGAGAGAGAGAGAGAGAGAGAGAGAGAGAGAGAGAGAGAGAGAGAGAGAGAGAGAGAGAGAGAGAGAGAGAGAGAGAGAGAGAGAGAGAGAGAGAGATTAATAACTGCTGGTGCTCAAACATGACCTCAACATTGAGAAAATGTCTCAATAAACGTTGAGGAAACACTGGTATAATGCTAGAAAAATGATGAGAAAACATTAAGTGAATCATTTAACACAGTAAGCATACAAGGTGATAGAAGGACAAAATTAATTTCTTAAAGGTATAGTTCACCCCAAAATTAAAATTCTGTCATTTATTATTCACCTTCATATCGTTCCAAACCCATAAGACCTTAGTTCATCTTCGTAATACAAATTAAGATCTTTTGGATGAAATCTGAGAGCTCTCTGACCCTCCATAGACAGCAACGCAACTACGAGAATACTTTTTGTGTGAAAAGAAAACAAAAATAACAAATTATTCAACATTTCTTCTCCCCGAGTTACTATCCTCCACGATTTTGGAGAGTACCACGATGCATGTGTGCGTTTTCCCCAGAACATAAACAACGCTGATTATGTTAGGTATGATAATGTTACAATAATGTTATTTTTGTTTCCTTTGCGCACAAAAATAATTTTCGTAGCTTTGCAAAATTGAAGTTGAGCCACTGATGTCACATGGACTGTTTTACCGATGTCCTTGCTATGTTTCTGGGTCTGGGAACATTGCAGTTGTATTGCTGTCTATGCAGGGTCAGAGAGCTCTCAAATTTCATCAAAAATATCTTAATTTGTGTTCTGAAGATGAATGAAGGTCTTACGGGTTAGTAAATAATGACAGAATTTAAATTTTGGGGTGAACTAACCCTTTAATACTGCATGCACACCCAATATTTAGAATTAGGGATGTAACGATAACCGGTTTGACGATAAATCATGATAAAATTCCCCACGGTTAGTATTACCGTTTCATTTTTGAATTATCATTAAAACCGTATTCGATTACCACGATTTGAACAACTCACGATAAATAGATACTGTCCAGCATAAAGCAGAGTTTTCAGTAACAGTCTCACGTGCGCACAGCGCACAGATTAGTTTCGTTTTGAGTGAAAATAGGGCGGAAAAGCTGGGAGGTTTTAAAAGAGTGCTGAGGGAATTATGCAAATGAATTTATGAATGAATTAATTATATGAATGTACCTCTGAAGGTTCTGACTGTCTTCAGAAACGATTCGATGTCATTTTTTCATCTTAGCTCCATGTAATACCTAGAAGTGTTCTTAATCTCAATACTGCTTTGTTCACGGAGTTCACGGGAAACAGCTGTATTCAGCTTTTCTATAAGCGCCACCTAGTGTCAGAAAGTGGATTTACAGAGACTAGAGCTGCACGATTCTGGATAAATTGAGAATCACGATTTTTTTTCTCAAATAGAGATCACGATTCTCCCACGATTCTGAACTAAACAAAATAATGTGTGACAAAATATTAATTGCTGCAGTTTATTTAAAAGTGTTTAATTTAAATGAATTATTAAACATTTTAATATATAATACAGTATGGCCAGGTTTCACAGACGGGGCTTAGACTAAGCCAGGATTAGATCATAGTTCAATTAAGACATTTAAGCAATTTTTATAAACATGCTTAGAAAAAAACATTACTGGTGTGCATCTTGAGACAAAACAAAGGCACTGATATATTTTAAGATCAGTCAATGCGAGTTTCTTTCAGTTGAAACAGCTCAGATTTACATTTTTGTCTAAGACTAGGCTTAAGCCTTGTCTGTGAAACCCGGGGTATATGTATTTAAAATATAGTGTATTTAATACACCAACTTTTAGAATTAAAATGATGAAAAATTGGTTTGTATTAATGATTCAATGACTCACTCATACCTCACTTGTTTCATTAATGGATGAATCAGTGTTTTTGAACGAATCTCGAATTAATGATTCAATAACAAATACATTTTTTTAACAGTCACTTGTCGCCACCTAGTGGCGAAATGATGCAATCGACAAACGTTATTTGAAGCGCCAGTTGCTTTCAAAAGATGAGTGGCTCTATTTTGATCGCTACCATAGACATCAATGTTTGTAGCCGAACTATAAACTTTTATCCCAGTATTTCTATGAATGACTGTAAGACAGAAATAATACTGTGTAGTTGAAAAGACTGTTTGTGGAGCTTTTTCTTACCTAAACATGTTAACTGTCTGCTCTCTGGATCAGCAGCAGCGCGAATGCAGATTTGAATGTTCCGGTATGATTTTTTCAAAGTTTTAATAGACACGGGCGAATCGTTGTCATTCAGAAATTAGATCGTGTGGGTATTTGAATCGAGATCGCGATCTTTTAACGATTAATCGTGCAGCTCTAACAGAGACTTATATTTACATTCAGCCATGGGTGACATTTGACTCTCAAGTCAGGGGGGGCAAGAAAAAAATAAAAAATATATATATACTGTATATTTTGGATGTAGCCTATGCATCAAACAATGCGCTACATTGCAATGCATTGTGTCAATACAGCGTAGTGAAGAATCCCTTAACGGAGTGTCTATTTACACTAAGTGCAAATAGCCCATCTTGTTGGCAAAGGCTATTTACACTAACTCCGCCTACTAATGTGTGATTGAGTTAGTCAACACTAAAAAAAGACATTAATTCAGCATCAGTGGCGTAGATGGTAAGACGCATGCGTTTTGACGCAGTCGACCCGAGTTCGAGGCCGCCTCTTGACAAACTTTTTTTCTCCCTTTTCAAATCTCATATCGCATCAGAAAGGCATTTATTTTCAATAAAAATTAAGGAAATAATCAAAAAGTTGAAAATAAAGTATCGGGTAGTGTTAGGGTAGGTGTAGGGAGGGCTTTATTGTCCCAATAAGGTGGCATCCATTTAATAATTTGAATTAAAACTATAATTTACACTCAATACGTTATTATTGCGTATTGTTTTATAATGTACTACAATACTGAGGTGCAGATAATTGCTATTTATTTGCAATAAGTAGTATAAATAGCAGAAAATCTTGCTATTTTAACAGTGTAAATAGAATCTATTGCTATTTACACTTAGTGCAAATAGCCGCTGCCATAACTTAAAGAGGTTGCCTGCATTTACTAAACTGTGGAACTTTGACTCTTGCTGCTGATTTGAATGGCGATGCTTCCCTTTTTAAGTGTCAGTTGATGGCCTTTTATTTTAACCAGAAATGTGCGTGCTGCTTTTCTGATGTTCATACAAGTTTTACGTGTCTTTTTCCTATGTCACTTGAGGTGACACTTTATTGTGGTGAGAGGCGTGAGGAAAAAAATAAACGATCAGTTGTGGGACTATTCTGTCATAAATCGCATACCATTCATTTCTGAACTTTCTACCGTTCGTTACTGGAAATGAAATTACTGGTTGATATGTTCCGATCTCTTTGCAGCATGTACGTACGTGTCCGAAAAACTAAAGTTTCATTCAAATTCTGAATGGATTATAGCCTAGAAAACACACAAAGCGCGCTCCCTTTATTATCACTAAAAGAATCAGTCATCAAAGTTCATCGCGATCTCACACAGTTCCGTTATAATCAAGCTCTCTAAACTACACAATAAATCTCTTATTTACATCGCGTCTGCACTTACTTAATCATGAGATGATTCACGAGCGTGCAAAACTCCGGCTCTTTCAGCGGTGAGTGAATTCTGAAAACTCTAACGTTTCTGATTGGCCATTGTGTTGAAGAAATCAACAGATATGTCTTTGATTGGCTGCATTGCTCAACGCTGCAAAAATACTTTAGATAGTTTGCCAGATCTTTTAATTGCTTTTGCTTTCGTTTGAGGGTATTTAGCACCGTGTAGTACCCCCCTACAACAGGGCCTGCACTGACATCAGAAATTCCATGACTGACGATATGGAGGGGGGGGGGGGCGAACTGCCCCCCCCCCCCTAATGTCGCCCATGCTGTAAATTTTGACCGACTGATGAAAAACAAGCTTGTGTGGATTATACACATTTAAACAATTCAGATAAGTTATCTAGAATAATTTATGGAGCAGATAAAATACACATAATCATTTATTAATTATCATTTTGACTTAACCCTTTTCTGAAATGTGAGGTTTACATTTTTATTAAACTTTTTCAAAGCTTTATTTGAACGTTAGATATTTGAAAATGCTATTAAACTGGTGTCAGTCAAGTTGTCATTTAAAATCCGAACATCATTGGTCATGTTATTGTTTTAGTGACTATGCAAACAAAAAGTCATTTTATTTGTTGTTTGTTGATTTTTAATTATAAAACTTGAAGTGATTTATGTGTCGGTACTTTTTGAACATCTCCAGCACATTTTAACAATACCGTGATAATACTGATAACCGTGATAATTTTGGTCACTATAATCGTGATAAGAAATTTTCATACCGTTACATCCCTATTTAGAATACAGAATTTCTTGTTAAATAAGTCTACATTCATATAATAAACACACACACACACACACACACATTAATATGCGTTTATTATACATACGACCTTTTGGTTTGTGTCTGTTTTTTAATTCCAAACCATGCACAGTACATTTGCATCAAAGCAGCAACTGTTCACCCTCACCCCCATTGTTTAATAACCACAATGCAGGAGAAGATGGCAAAATATATTTGCTCTCCTCACTTTTATACTTTGGTTTTGTTTCCAAAGCATCATCACAGAACGGCACTTTCGTCTATCTGCTGCGAATGTACTGTAAATGTTCTAAAAACCACAGGAGTCCATTTCTGCTGAAGGTGAGCATAAATGAGATATACATTTTCTATGCTTGCAGTATATCAGTCAGGTTTGTCAGGAAAATGAGTGACAACACAAATAAAGAGTTTTATTAAATCATTTGTCAGCAGCAGCATTTTACTTCTGCAATTTAGCACAATTATGCTCATATGAGCTACAAATCATATCTGACTTGAACCATACACCAGATCACCTATTCATATGCATACTTGGGAACAGTTTGGAAAACAGCATTCACATCACCAAAACAAACCAAACTCTGATCCTTTTAGTGTTCTGGTTCGTTTAACATCAGAGTAATGTTTTAGTCAACTGCACTACACTGGTCACATTGTATGCTTGTTTTTGCATGTTATGTTATCATTATTTTATTTATCTCATCACATTCAAATCAGCCTGCCAACTCACAACTTGAGTAAAATATCACTTCTGCTAGTGTTTCCTGTTGCAGGAAGCACTGGAAGACACTAAAGTCAGAAAAAAACATTTCTGTAATGACAACTCTCGGAAGGACTGGCATGGTAATGTACATGACAATGTTAATGTGTTTGGTCTTGGTGGAATAGATCTGCTATGCTGTTACTGCTGCTGCTGTGGTAGAGCAAGTACCGAGACTTGCTACTGCCAATACATCCACAACATGCTGCTGTGAGCATGTAAGAAATACTGCTGCTGCACATATAACATATGGAATAACCCCCATACAGCATGCATGAATGACCCCGTAGCAGATCTATACAGGTGGAGCTGGGGAAGGTGGAGGGTTTCTGAAGCCCGCTGTAACTGCTACAGCAAGCACTAGTCATATATTTGAATGTTGAGCAGCAAGCTCATTGGCTACCAATACAAGAAAGAACCAATCAGCTGTGCCATGTGATAATGATGTCATTATGACAGATTGAGTTAGACCTACCGGATTGCGCTATCTAGAGTTTCATGCCAGAACTTTGTATATATTTCTGTGAGTGTGTAAGACTCAATATGACAGGTACTCCCACTACAACAGACATAAATACATGCATCAACTCTCTCTGGCCTAAAGCACAAACTGAAATGCACTGAAAAACAAGTAATTTGCACAGAAACCTAACAGTTTAGGTCTTTAGGACTAGGGATGCAACGATACCATTTTTTCAGATCCGATCCGATCCGATCCAGAAAATTCTGAGTAGTTTCAAGTTTCAAGTTTATTTGTCACATACACGACTATACAGAGATTGTATAACCAGCAGTGAAATGAGAGCCGGGTCCGCTCCATGGACAGTGCAAATATTGAAAAATACAACACAAGGGAAATATACATAAAATAAAATGAATAAAGAATAAGATATAAGAATAAAATATAAAAGAATGTGCATGACAGTATGCTGTAGAATTAAATATTAAGATAAGCATGACTGTACAGAGAGGAATGTGCAAACAGGTTGGTTGAACATGATTGACATGAAGCCGCCAATCACAAAAAATAATATAAATATAAAAATAAGATGAGATATGTTACAAGACACAGAAAGTGTTGTGTGCAGATGTGCAAATGAGCAAATGACACTGACAGTATGAGGTAGAGAATAATGAGTGTGTGATTAGTGATTTGAAGTAAGTCAGATGATGTTAGGAGGCTGAGTTTGAGTTCAGGAGCCTGATGGCCGTGGGGAAGAAACTCCTCCTAAGTCTCTCGGTTTTTGCCATCAGGCTGCGGAAGCGCTTACCAGAAGGCAGCATAGTGAAGAGACAGTTTCCAGGGTGGTTTGAGTCCTTGTTGATTTTGACAGCTCTGCTTCTGCAGCGTTTGATGTAGATGTCCTGCAGAGAGGGGAGAGCCGACCCAGAGATACGCTCAGCTAAGCGCACAACTCTCTGCAGGGCTTTGCAATCTTGGCTGGAGCTGTTTCCATACCACACTGAAATACACTGAGTCAAAACACTTTCTATGGTCCCTGCATAGAAAGTTTTCAGGATTGTTGGTGAGACCCTGAATTTCCTCAGCTGTCGCAGATGGTACAGTCTTTGCCTGGCTTTCTTAACCTGTGTTTGGATGTGTGTAGTCCAAGTCAGGTCCTCTGAGATGTTTACTCCGAGGTACTTGAAGCTTCTTACTCTCTCCACAGGGGTCCCGCTGATCACAAGAGGAGTGTAGGGCAGCAGGTGTCTCTTTCTGAAGTCCACAATCAGCTCTTTGGTTTTGCTCACGTTCAGAGAGAGACAGTTGTCCTGGCACCATGATGTGAGTCTCTCCGCCTCATCCAAGTATGCGGTCTCATCATTGTTGGAAATGAGGCCCAGAACCACAGTATCATCAGCAAATTTGATGATCGAAGTGGAGCTGTGAGAGGACACACAGTCATGTGTGTAGAGAGAGTATAGCAGGGGACTCAGAACGCAGCCCTGCGGGGCTCCTACGTTCAGGGTGATGGAGTTTGAGGTGTACTGGCCTACCTTCACCACTTGAGGTCTGCTGGTGAGGAAATCTTGAATCCAGTCGCAGAGTGAAGTGTTTAGGCCAAAGCCTGTGAGTTTATTAGTCAGCTTGATGGGGACTATGGTGTTGAAGGCTGAGCTATAGTCTATGAATAGCAGTCTTGCATAGTTACCATTGCTGCTGTCAATGTGTGTGAGGGAGGAGTGGAGAATGTGAGAGATGGCATCATCAGTTGATCTATTGGAGCGATAGGCAAACTGAAGAGGGTCCAAAGTAGCAGGGATGGATGAGCTAATGTGGCTCTTAACAAGTCTCTCAAAAACCTTCATGACTATTGATGTGAGGGCCACTGGTCGATAGTCATTCAGGCAAGAGGGTTTATTGTTCTTAGGCACAGGGATGATGATGGATTTTTTAAAGGAGGTGGGAACCACAGAGGTAGCAAGGGACTCGTTGAAGATAGAAGTAAACAAACCAGCAAGCTGATCAGCGCATGATCTCAGAACCCGGCCTGTGATCCCGTCAGGTCCAGCTGCTTTCCTGATGTTCACTCCCTTTAGTGCTCTCCGAACCTCGTCCTCCGTCACGGTGATCACATGATCCTCGCTTCTCTGCCTGCTGCTTCCTGACGCGCTGCTCGGCAGAGCCGCGCTGCCGCCGTTGCTTTCAAATCGGCCGTAGAAGGCGTTTAATTCTTCGGCCAGCGACGGATCTGCACTCACCTCCGCGGAGGATTTGTTTCCAAAGGCACAGATGGTCCTTAGTCCCTGCCACATGCGTCGCGAGTCATTGAGCTGAAAATGAGACTCAATTCTCCCTTTGTATCGATGTTTGGCGGCACTAACAGCTCGTCTGAGAGCATAACACGATGCTTTATACTCGCACATATTCCCAGACAAAAGAGCCTCGTTGTATGCGGCAGTGCGTTTGTTAACCGCATCACGGATTGTTCTGTCCACCCACGGTTTCTGATTAGGGAAAGTCCTTACAGTTATTGTTTCTGTAGCTTGTTCGGTGAGTGTGTTTACAAAGCTCACTGCTACCTCCGTGAACTCGCTGACGTCAGATGAGCTCGCCCTGAACATGTCCCAGTCGACGTCATCAAGAGCCGACTGTAGCATAGCTTCAGAGTGGGAGGACCAACGCGTCACTTCCCTCTTCACCGGGGGTTCCTGTGCGAGCCTTTGTTTGTATTCCGGTGTGAGGAAAATGGCGGCGTGGTCTGATTTACCGAAAGCAGGTAGTGAACGGGCCTTGTAGGCATTCTTAAACTGAGAGTAGCAGTGGTCCAGTGTATTCGGTCCTCTAGTTGGACAGGATACATGCTGGTGAAAGTTTGGCATGACCTGCCTGAGGTTGGCTTTGTTAAAATCCCCCGCGATGATAAAGGCAGCGTCAGGATGTTTGTTAATGTAGCCGCTGATCACGTCGTGAAGTTTAGACAAAGCCAAGCCGGTGTCTGCCTGAGGTGGAATGTAAACGGCAGTAGCGATGACCGCGGAGAACTCGCGGGGTAAATAGAATGGGCGGCAAATGATGGATAGATGTTCCAGATGAGGCGAGCAGGATCGCGACAGAGAGGAGATATTCCTGGGGTCACACCATTTCTTGTTAATCATGAAACACACTCCTCCACCTTTGGATTTACCGGCCTCGGCTGTTCTGTCCATCCGTAAAACAGAGAAGTTGTCAGACGGCGTTACAGCAGTGTCCGGAACCGAGGGCGTGAGCCATGTTTCAGACAAACAGATGATGTTACAGTCCCTTATGTCCCGTTGGAAACTTATCCTGGCTCTAAGATCGTCCATCTTATTCTCCAAGGATTGGACATTAGCGAGCAAAATGCTCGGTAAAGGAGGACTGTGAGCCCTTTTCCTCCATCTGTTTCGAATCCCAGCGCTATTTCCACGGTGTTTTTTGTTCCGTCTCCTGTGGCCTTTGTTCTCCGCGTTCCGAAGAATCTCAAGAGGCCACGATGGAATCGGTGATAAAGTGTCCTGAACCAGGTTAGTGAAGCGGTTTCCAATGTCCAAGAGTGTACTTTTGTCGTAGGTGATCAGTGCCGACGTTATGTGCGTAAAAATAGAAATCAAAAGTAAGTAAAAAAGTAAATAAAAGCAGTCTTAGCGGAGCGACCCGGACGGCGGCCGAGCATAGCAGCGCCATCTTGGATTATTTAGTATCGCCGATTCCGATCCGATCGCAGTTTTTTTTTTATTTTTTTTTTTATCAATGTAGAGTTTCTATACTTCGGTGTCACTCTTTTGTGTGTTAAACACAATCTACTAGACAACTTAATTTTAATGAAAAATAACATGAAAATATATATAGGGGCTGTTTACATCTGGTCACTTCATGTGTTTTGTAATATAAATCCGATCGCTCAAAACACTTCAGGAGGTGGTCTGGGCCACATTCCAGACGAACTGGACATGTGTAAATGCATCTGGTTGTTGAAACCACGTGTGTGAATTTTACTCCTCCCAAAATATTAAAATAATAAACGTGTGAGTCCGTGTTATAGGCTATATGACATTTTAGTCAGATATGACTGCGCTAATGCAACAAGCCTCACCGCGGATGAGTAGCTGAGCATCGCAGACGCGCAAACTGCCGCGAATGAAACTGAAAGAAAGACGCAGACGCTCAACATCTTCATTAAAAGTATAAGACAAGCTTATCTTTCCAGTGCTGATGCCGCGCGCTCTCCTATTGCGGTCTTTGATCTGGAAATAAGCTGATAATTAATAAAATGCAGCGCGTTTGATTTCGTTGACGTGAACTTCGTTAAATTTATATACAGCGCGGGAATTGAAGATCGGATTTATATACATTTTGTGAAGATTTATGTGGCCAAGTGTAAATGGAAATGTTTTAACAAATCAGATAGATATCCGATCAGAGAAAACGCATGAAATGACCAGGTGTAAACAGACCCATTCATAATCTATAACAAAAATAATATTATAAACTAGGTTAGTGGATAATTTAGCAGTAAAAGTTATTCTAGAAAAATCATGAGTGCACAATTTTATAAAATCTAAACATTTAGTGAAATAACATTATTTAGTGGGGAACAAATAAAAGTGAATATGTGAAGGGCTAAATCTGGTAAAATGTTACACATTGCTCTTTGCATTGTTGTAAAATACATTAATGAAAACAAGTAAATGTATTTATTTATAAATATAAACTACAAAATTAAAAGACATTTCTTTTAAATATATAGCACAGTAATGAAGGCAGCAACATATGATAGAGGAGTCCTGCCTCCATTACTGTGCTATACATTAGATTATTAATACACTGATAAAAATGATTTTGTGCTGAAGTAAATGCTACATAAAAACAAATGTAATTTCTACATGAAATTATTTAGTTCAGGCAAGAATTTAAAAAAAGGAGTAAAATCTATATTAGTACTCAATTTATGCTTGTAGAAATTAAAATTTGAACTTATAAGTATATTTTACCTGAAATTGTTTGTTATGTTTACAAGGATTCTTTAAGTAAATATCAAAGTTATGATACCGTTTTCCCATCATGCACTGGGGCATGAATAATTAAAAAGGTTAAACTTTTCACTGTTTTCGAGTTGTATTTACACTGTTTTATGGCTGCTTTTGAGTTTACGTTTAGTAACTTACTGTTTTGTGACATATGGAGTTCATTTTCTACTCAAAATGACCCATTCATACTCAAACAATAACCACTGATTGTTACCATCATTGTGTATGGTGTACCAAGTATTGATGTCTCAGAGTTCATTTGGGTAATAATTCTATTGAGTGGACATATTATCTTAGAAAGGATATCAAGCTGTCTACTTGTTTATTTATATGTGTGTAAGTGAACCACATGCTTTAATAGCATGGTTATATTTAGTGCTTTGTTGTTTGAGTAAAGTTTATAAACCGTGACTAAGTGAAATTAACTTGAAAATTGCCGATTTAACTTAAAATAATTACGTAGAAATTACTCATCAATCTAACTGGCCATGTTAAATTTACTAATTTTCTTTGGTAATTTTAAATAAGATAACTAGGATTATTGTGTAGTAAAATATATAAACAAACAGTCAATACAATTTACTGTGAAATTCCAAGTAAACTTTACTTGAGATGTTCTAATTAAAGCTACAGTTCCTTGTGTTTAGTTTTTACTTGGGAATTCTATTGAAATTACTCACATTTTCTAAGTGAAAAAAGTTGCCTAGCTTTTTTCAAGTAAATCCTACTCCAAATTTTTTTCAGTGTAGCCTTGATAGGACAGTACAAGAAACGCTATAAATAATTTCATTGTGCAAAAGTATTATAATACGAACAGCTCCAATAGAGAGCGGTACAAAGCTCTTATGCGCATCCCGTGCGCAGAATGATGCGCTTGAAGCAGCATGGAGTCACAGCACGCAGCTCCACAGAAGTTCAAAGCACAGAGGAAAGAGATATTGATGCGTAGCTTATTAAATCTGCGCGATAGTTTATTGAGCCTTTTCTTTTAACGGTTTTAAATCTCAGTTATTGAGCGCTCTTGAAGAGAGTTTCATTGTTTTGACTGTAGTAACCGAACGCAACACGCAGTTTGAACGCTGAATGGAGGATGACAGACAGACGCAGCAGAGAGAAGAGTTTACCTGAACTTGAATTTAATGACTTAAATATTCATCTGTACCTCACATTAAACTATGGAACGGCTTCAGAACACTTGGAATTTGACTTTATGGTGCTTTATAATGCTTTTGTGCTTTCGTGGGGCTTAACAACAGAATAGTATACACACAATATCGGATTTGGATCGGTCTCATCTCTCCGATACCCGATCTGCGGAAAATGACCGGATCGGAGCCGATACCGATCCTGAGTATCGGATCGATGCATCCCTATTTAGGACATGCTTCTGTATGGGAAGTTTTCGGTCTTGGGGGGAACCTGAGAAAATGTACTAAACTCTTCATGTATTCGTGTGAATCTATAACTGTGAGTGTGTGCAAATTCCACAGTAGGTTGATCGTGTTGTGACAGAGTTGCTTTCCCGAGGTGATGTTCAGGAGAAACAGAGCGTGAGACGGGGCAATAGAGAGAGAGACAGCACAGCCACATGTCTGTTGACATGGAGCTCAAACCTTAAAAAACTCTGATACGGAGTTAGTGTCAAATGTAAACACTGGACAAGTTAACTGCTCTAATCCTCCTCTTGCATTCTCCCTCTTTCATCATCACATTGAAATGTCCTGATATTTTGTTGCTGCTCCAACCTTGTGATACTTCTGTCTTGTGATCCAAATCTCGTGGTAACTGACATTTGTTTTGAGCGTGTCTGTGTTCTAGTAATATTAGGTTAGCACAAACTGTTGTGCACCACACTACTATAAGCAACTCAGGTATGTCTGAAAGCTGATGCAAGTCTGGAGTTTTACTGCATTGGCTAGTGCAATGTTGACAGCACACTGACAGAGGTATTAAAGTGTGTACACAACATATTTATCTGCAAACACATACATACACATATGCACAACTCTACACCCCCTCTACTGGGTAATGCAGCCATGTTTTGAGAAAACAATACCAGAGATCTTGCAAGATCACGGTGCAAACAATAACTGGAATGCATTAGCTCTGATGTCCTAAAGATAAACTCAAATATCTGTGGGTTTTCATTCTGAGATGTCATCTCACATTGTATGTGCGCTGGATGCAACCAGCATTTCACTGTAATATTTTACAGCCATCTACACAAAGTCAAAGCTAAATGTCAACTTGCAGTGTTTACTAATGTTCTCCTATGATCCACACCTGTCATATGGATGTCTGTGGTAGCCGACTTCTGTTTGTTTGTTTTACACCTGATTTTCCAGCTTGAGGCTAAACTTAAGCCGGGCTCACACTGTGCGATTTTTTAAAAGTCCTTTAGGACTGTACTTGTCAGACTGTACGAACATGATGATCATGTCACACTGTGGGATCTCAGTTGTCATTAATGTCAGACTGTACGACAGTCAAGATGAGTTAAAAACAGGTGCGCGCAAGAAAACTTGTCCGGACACGTCCAGTGACTACAAACGGCATTGCACGCCGAACCGAAATCATGAAAAGTATATGAACGGCGGCAATACCGGCGTATTTAAAAAGAATAGTGTATGCAGCTCTACACACCCACATGAAAACAGCGGCGCAACCAGTGTTTATATAGAAAAGTCAACGTATCAGATGAATTCCATGAGCGGAGGACGGAGCGCCAGCATTAATTCTGCTCATAGCTTGTCTCGAAAAACGGAGACAGTTTGACATTCATCGTAGGGGTAGTCACACTGCAGGACTGTGCGCCAAATCTTCTGACACTGCCAGAATTTCGTCGGAGGTGAAATTTGATTGCAACAGTCATTAATCGGCTGTCGGTGAACATGTCAAACCAGCGATCAAAGATTACAGATTTTAGCCTAGGATTATAGGAATCTTTTAGGATTTTCAAATTTTGTCTCAGACGACCAAATCGTGGCCAAAATCGCACAGTGTGAGCCGGGCTTTACTTAGCCTAAACAATAAAGAAAGGATAATAATAATAAAAAAAATCAATCCTAGGTGATATTCAACAGAAATTAATTGGTAGAAAAGTAGTCTATGGGGAACATATATATAATATAAATATCTAATATAATATATAAAAGTTTGGGGTCGGTAAGATTGTTTTTGTTTTTGAAAGAAGTTTTGTAAGCTCACCAAGGCAGCAATTATTTGATCAAAATAAAATAAAAAACAGTAATACTGTAAAATGTAAAAAATAAAATATTTTTTCTATTTTAATTCATTTTTAAAATGTTCATTATTCCTCTGATCTCTGATCTGGTTTCTTTTCATTTATTTTGAACAGACAGTAGTGCAAATTACAATTTTTTTTCCATCTAGATGTGAAAATACTAAATATTATTAAATGTTATATATATATATATATATATATAAATAACCTGTTTTGTTTTCATTGTGAGTGTACACAAATAAAATCAGACCTCTATACAGTGATTATTAATAAGACCATAAGCAGACCTGCCAACCTTAGAATTTTTTTTGAGTACCACTTGTGTGATGGCAACGGGGTGGGGGGGGGGGGGGTGTGCATATATCATATGTAGTGTTAGGATAACGTTATTTATGTTAAATATTTCCCAAAGGTCTGCACTCAGTCACATACTACAGCTGCATGTTTCTGGATAAATTGAGAATTTTTAGGATAATTTTTTTTTGTCTCAAACAGAGATCACATTTCTCCCACGAAACAAAATAATGTGTGACAAAATATTATTGCTGCAGTCTATTTAAAAGTGTTTAATTTGAACGAATTATTAAACATTTCAATTAATGTATATTTATAATATATTTAGTTAATATTAAAATTATGAAAAAGTGGTTTGAATGAATGATTTAATGTCTCATTAATAAATACTTCACTTGTTTCTTACTGGATGAATCAGCGTTTTTGAACGAATCTCTTGATTCAATCACAAATACATTTTAAGTCACTTGTCGCCACCTAGTGGCGAAACAATGCAATCGGCACAAACGTTATTTGAAACGCCAGTTAACTTTCAAAAGGTCTATTTTGATCGCTATTCGCTACCATAAACATCAGTGTTTATATCTGAACTATTAACTTTGATCCCAGTATTTCTGTGATAATATGAATGACTGTAATACAGAAATAAAACTGTGTAGTTGAAAAGACTGTTTGTGAAGCTGTTACCCAAACACAGTAACTGTCTGCTCTGTCAGCAGCTGCGCGAGCAGATATGAATGTTCCGGTAAGACTTTTGTAAGGGTTTATTAGACATGGGCGAAGTTCTAGTGCAAATATATCAGTATTTATCCAAGTACGCACACTTTTCTTGGACTAAACGCCCTAATATTAGGACGCTGTTCAGTGAGTGCAGCTATATGAACAAATAAACCGCAGCAGATCTGGCTGAATATGAATGTGTGCTTTTATTCTATTCACAGTTCGTCTAGAATATCAATGCGATCATGTCGACTCCAGAGGATTAAGTTAACTCAACTCAATATTTTAACTTTCCACATCCACCACAACCCGTTTACCTTAGTTGTAAGTACCGTGTGTACTGTCCTCTTTTAAGAAATCAGACGGCGGGAGTAAAAAGGCGCGAGACCGAGTGGGATTTTGTTTTGCTGTCTATTTGCAGTCTCTTTTTAATGATAGGTCTACGCATTTGTCAATCATCCCACTTGCTAGATGGGGAATGAACCCATCGCTCTGATTGGTCGAAGTCCTCTTTCATTGCTGTTGCTTGATTTAAGGCGGCTACTGTGCGTGCACAAAGGCATCACCAGGTTTTTGCGTAGTTTAAAGTGACAAATCGTACCTGCGTACTTTGAGGTCAAAATGCGTGCCCGCTACGCAAAATGCTGAAGTACTTTAGTACAAAGCCTATCATTTACATAATAAATAATAGTTTAGCATTCAGATACGTTACATCGCAAATATGGAAATATTATGGAACATTTGGATTTGTGCCTAATGAGAGAGGTAGGATACACGAGCACAAAGCTCCATTTCGCAAACATTTGAGTGTGCAAGCCTTTAAAGTATACTCCTTTTTGTCAGTCTATGTGAGAGACGCGTTCAGAATCAGCACATGGTCACTGTCTAGGGGGCTTTGTTTTCAAGTGTGCAACATGGCATTCGCTGTTCTTCTGCTGGCGGTTATCAAACAGCATTGCATTACTGTGGCGCCCCCTTCTGGATTGGGGGTGAATTGCCCGTACCGTGATGGTTCGGTACGAACACATGTACCGTGCGACCCCTAATATATACATGCATATAAATTTACAACTCCCCTAGAGTTAAACAGATGAGTTTTACCGTTTTTGAATCCATTCAGTCGATCTCCAGGTCTGGTGGTAACACTTTTAGCTTAGCTTAGCATAGATCATTGAATCAGATTAGACCATTAGCATCAAGATCAAAAATGACCAAAGAGTTTCGATAATTTCCCTATTTAAAGCTTAACTCTTCTGTAGTTACATCGTATACTAAGACCGGCGGAAAATGAAAAGTTGCGATTTTCTAGGCTGATATGGCTAGGAACTATACTCTCATTCCAGCATAATAATCAAGGAACTTTGCTGCCGTACCATGAGTGCAGCAGGCGCAGTGATATGACGCAGTGCCTGAAAGTAGTCCCCAGCTATATCATAGGCTACTGAGTTGGGGACTACTTTCAGGCGCTGCCTATTTCCTAATGGTCTAATCTGATTCAATGATCTATGCTAAGCTAAGATAAAAGTGTTACCACCAGACCAGCAGATCGACTGAATGGATTCAAAAACGATAAAACTCATCTGTTTAACTCTAGGGGAGTTGTAAAATGATCCTATTTCCAAAAAAGTGGAGTGTTCCTTTAATGCATCCTTTCTAAATACAAGTATTACTTTCTTTCAAAGAAATGTATATAGACAACATCAGACGATATCTAGTATTTGGCACCAATGAGTAAAGAAGAGATAAATTAAAATGACCAAAACCAGAGCACGAGAGCAAGAGTATTTTAACTTGGATTTAAAACATAATAATAATAATAATAATAATACTACAATGAAATCATAAACAACAAACAAAGAGAATTAGAGGAATTCAGAGAACAATGCACTGAACTATGCAATAACAGATGTTTAAAATTAAATAACTCACTTGCTGAATGTTAAAACACCAAAACATGTTACACACACACACACACACACATCTGGTAGCAGTGGTGTAATTGCTGCTGTCTAGCTGCTGTTGGGCGTGCTGTGGGGAGCCGTATATTCTACTCTTTCATCTCTCTCTCCTGTCATTATTGTTAACCCCTACATCTTCCGGCCCTTTTTGCTCACGTTTCTGCCCACATTTACATCTCTGATCACTAATCCCTATAGTAGCGACCTTCATTGTTGTCATAGCAATGGCCTAGAGCAGAAAAGGGTCGTCACACCCTTCGTAAATGAAAGAATGTGGGTAATTGAGTCCCGTGACAGTTTGACAGCCCAATCCTGAACTATAAAGAATAGATCATTAGAAAATCACAGGTAGGTGAGTTTGATCAGGGTTGGAGCTAAACTCTGCAGCAGATTGGCCCTCCAGGGAAAGATTTGAGGACCCCTGGTGTAAATCATGTCACGCACAAATAAAATATGCAGGGGGTAATACCACTAACTTAAGAAAGCATGTCAGCCATTTCTCAAGTAAATACATTACATTAAGTAAATGATGACACAATTGTCATTTTCGGATGACCTGTTCACTTTAAATCACAGAGGTGTGTCCTGTAATCACCTGATGGGCACGTGTAGTGATGTGGCAAACATCCTCCTTCAGTGACTACATCCTTGAAACAATAAGTTTCACCTCTCATGGTATTTCACATGTTCATGTGTGCAGAAACTCACTGCAGGTCAGTTAAAATGAAAAACCACCTAAAAAAAAAACATGTCAATTTATTGAAAAACATTTATTTTAACTTAACTTTTAAAACATTGCAGAATGACTATGAATTATTTGACTAACAATTTTTTAAACTGCATATAAAAAAAATTAAGCAGTTTCTACTAAAACTGGCACAAAATGCTTGTGTACATGGCACCAATTACCAGACCAAAAAACACACCTGTTGTTACAGGGAAGAGAACCAAGTACTTATTACACACACACAGAGAGAGAATGAAGACACACACCTCTAATGGCTATAACTAAGAGGGATTTTCTACACGTGAAGGCATCTTAAATAGAAACCTGCCATCTTGTTTCCACCCTGACATCAGACTTGCTGCAATGCTTTTATGCAGCAATGTTAATAAGACGTTTTCTTAAAGAAACTCAGCTTATGCAGGCCCACAAAGAGGAAAAAAATATCTTGCACAACCCCATTCTTACATATGCACACATACAGTACACAGAGGGGTGAAAATGATGGGTTCAGAGTAGGGATGTCAACGATTAATCGACGATCGATTAATTGTCGATAAGAGACTTAATCGATAAAAGCTATCCATGGTCGATTAAGCAGTTTCATTTTGGGGTGCGTGCGGCTCGTGCGCAAAACACTGCAAACGGCTGTGAGTGACGGTGAAGGGGCTGGATCTTACAAGAAAATAATTTACTAATGTACAAACTAGCTTTTAATATGATCCAAACTTTAAAAGTACATTAAAACAGATACAGTACAAAGTTATTTTGTATTGAAATGTAGTAATAAGTCATGTTCAATCATAATTTCCCTAGATAATTATTGCATATCGGGCACTTGGCTTTGACAGGGCTGCGCACGCGAGCAGGACAGTCTATTCATTCATACAACTTGTTAATTCGTTCCTATGACATATTAATTTGTGGCAGCTGTCCATGTTTCATTAATTTGTTCCCTAGAACAGGGGTTCCCAAACTTTTCCATTCCACGACCCACCTAGACAAGTATAATCTATTTCAAGACCCACCAAAATATTTGAGATAAAAAAACAATTGACATTACTATAAGCTTAATCATAATTAAAAGCATAATATTGCAGATTTTAATAATATCACAGATATTAATTTAATAATAATAATATCGCAGATATTAAGTATTTAAGAAAAATAACCATTTTATTTTATAGGCTAGTACCACTGTAAACATTCACTACTAATATCTATGTTTTAATTTCTTAATTTACAGACGTTAATGAGTCTAGAAATATGTCCATAAAACCTGGAAACGCGCTCACTCCAGTGCGGTTATGAACCGTAATCTGCGCTGCGAGTGCTATAAAAAAAAGTGCCCTCATAACCCAACACTTTTTTTATTTTATTTTATTTTAGCAAAGCATAAGAAGCGAAGCAGAATTCTCAAACAGTTTAGAGATTAAAATAATTTTGAAATAATTGTAAAAATAATAAACATATGCGTCTCATTTTAAATAAACACTAAAAACCGAGAAGACAAATTTACTTTAGTACTTTGTGTTACAATTAACCCCGCGTTTGTGCCCCGCTCAACCTGTACATGTGAAATGCTTTTTACGGACAGTTTATGGATTAAATGCATATAAAGGAACGAAAACAACAAACTCTTTACATCTCTCGGAAAGATACAGTGCAGAGTTCAAACAGACGATAGAAATTAATGAACAGCCTACCTGATACAGTTTTCGCAACATTTGAATTTTCCGGTGTATGCAATCTCATGCAGAACACAGCGCAGTGAAGTGAGAGAGTTTCTTCTCATTAATAATGCGGACCGAGCATTTCAATAATGAACCGTCTCTCTGAGACCCTCTGTTATTACAACTCGTGAGCATCCGCGCTTCAAAACACGCAACGCATGTTTTAAATCCCGGCCTTTGCGATTCGAAAATCGCACTGAGCAATATCACAATTCGTAGGCTAATTAATCTTTGTATATCGTCCAGCCCTAGGAACTGTGTGTGTGTTGTGTGTGTGTGTCATTTAGCTGCCGCCAAGTGGCTTTGTGCGACCCACAGTTTGAAAACCCCTGCCCTAGAAAACCCATGATTTAACTTAAATGCGGGAACAATTTAAGTCATAGTAACGAATTCTTAATTCATGGCCACGAAATCTTTCATTTCCCCCCACACGTTTACCACAGTAAGAGATGCGAAAACAGTGATTAAAAGTGAACAACAATAAAATAAACCTGCGAATCTAGAGGGTGAGACAGTGAGGATTTGGGAAAAGAAACAATAAATATTATTAAATTCATGACCATCCGGAAAAACAGAACACAAAGCCGCGTTTGGCTTGATTTAAATGCATGCGCTCGGCATGAATCCAAAAGCATGGTCGCGATGTAACATTTGCCTGCTAACCAATTATTTCTCTTATTAACAAAGCTTTGTACCTCACTTGTCATAATACTCACATTAAAATGTTTCAAATGGGTAACAATGTGTTTGTAGCAGCGCCGGTGGTTCTGGAAGCAGATCACTGACCGCGCGTCACAGCCCCACGCGCCGTACTTGCGTTTGGGATCATTTTATTTTAAATTCGGATAATGTCAGTTGCAAACATTGCTTTGATGTTTTAAAAATAAAAAAACGAGCACCATGAAACCATTTAAAAAGGTGCATTCAGCGGTCTCCATGACAGGATATGAAACAGCACACAAAGTATAATGATCCCGTGCGTAACTACGGCGCGCTTTCTTCCTTTCATCAAATGATCATAATCACATCTATTCATTTTACCATCCTGCCACTAGCCTTTTATTTAGACTAAAAACCCTTTTCATTCGGGTGAGGAAGCTGGCGTTTTGAGTGGCATTTGCACATCCTGTCATGCCACTGCACTATATGCCACTGCAATAGATGCATTTTGCAGTAGTTAAGGTTAACGATTAATCGATTAATTGATCGTTAATTTAAACGACGATCGATTATGGAAATTATTGAAAATTGACATCCCTAGTTCAGAGGTATTTCTGATGTCTGGAGAATGTAAGTGACCACTGGAGGACAGAGAACAGAACAGTGATAACAGGACATGGACTCAGAACAAGCTGTCCGCTGAGACGCTCAAAATTATATTTTTACCCAAATTTGACTACACCAATACACATTTTTCATACTATCATTTGTTCCTGGCATAAGTTACAGCTAAACAGACATCATGGATGCCTCCTGCAGCTTAATTTCCTTGTGACAAACTGAAAGACACTCATTTTCACCATTCACCATCTCACCAACGGGATTCATTTTCTAAAGGCATTAAAAAAAAGCTAATTAAATGTTCTTTCTACATGAGATGCAATGCCATGCAGTACTTGAAACACCAACTGTTATTTCACCCAGAAAGCTAACAAACTCTAAATCCATGATAAAGGAAATTTACAGTATTCAGCAATGGTATTTTGACTGCTTCTGAATACTTTAGTACGTTTACAATATTCAGCAATGGTCAAAATGAGAAATGGAAAAATTAATTTAAATTATTTTATTTTTTGGAACAACATGAGGGTGAGTAAATTATGACGGGATTTATTTTTTTTTGGGTGAACTATCTCTTTAAGAGTTTTGATTGTGTTGAGTTTGTATAGATCAGTTGTTACTCATACTCATGCAGTCTCAGTTCTGTTAAAACTCCAGGTGTGAGTTGATGGTGTGCTTGTGCCGTTTTCAAACAGTTTCTGATACTGTAAATTAACCATAAAGTTAAGCTCAATACAAATCCTAAGTGTCAGCTTACTGAAGAGACATAATGAAATATTCCAATACACATATGCTACATTTACAGAATTATGAAAGCAACTTTGACTCATTACAGAACATGAATACAATATTTTCCAGCAGTCAACAGAAAACCTCAATGTACCTCAGTTTGGTCAGCAGAAAATACCCAACCTACCATCTACATAACATAATGACTATAGCCAATGCAGCTATGATACCTCCGAAACTAAAGGGATTTTTTCCCTTCTAAAAACACAACACTAAATGATGATTTAACCAAGACACAGAGTCTATGCAGGTCAACAGAGATTCATTTTGTGTGTGTAAAAATGACAGTTTAACATAAACTTCAGAAAGAGGAAGTCAAGATACATGACCAACCACACTTCTGGAGGTATGAGAGGTATGAGAATTAAATTGACTTGCGTGAAACTGAACATGCATGAACTAGCCCAAAACAACTCAGTAGCATTTCTGACAACAGTTGAAGAGCCACTAGCTTGTGCTGCGGGCAAGAACACTTACTTCACTGAAGTACAGACATACCAGCCGGAGCCAAACTTTCTTTCATCAGAGTGTGTGCTACTTAGGGATGTGCGGGTCTAGTCGACTAGTCGACTAAATGGTACAGCTCCTACTAGTCGACACTGAAAACAATAGTCGACTACACGAGAGAGAAAAAAAGAGATGATTTTATCATTCAAATTACCATCATTTTAACATTACATTTAAAACATTTTAAAGAACACTTAAAATAAAACTTTTGAAAAAGAATACATATCAAAATATTTAAATATTTTTAAAAGCGTATCTGGGCGGGAACTATAATTTTACCTCACGTGCGTTTTCTTCATGTCAGTTGCGGCGAGCTCCACGCGACAGACCAGCAAGCTGTGGATTATTTTGAATTAGAAGGAAATGGAAACGTTTTTTGTAAACTGTGTAATGTCAAATTGGCTAACAATAACTTTACTGGAGCTATGCGTAATCATATTCAATACAGGCATGTGTTAGCTTGGAGTCTAGCCAAAGCCAAATGTCAATCATGTCATACACTACAACCTGCCGCTGCGGTCCGCGATCCTATCCGCGCTGTCTATTCCTCTAAACGAAGACCCACTTCGGTGGTGCTGCGGGATTTCCAGGATCTTTTCGAAACTGTCTGCTTGCTTGTAGTTATCTCTCTGTGTGCTTGTGACTTCGAGCGCGAGCGCGTTTTGCAGAATCGCCTCTAGTCCCGTCTTTCGCCAGACCACGTTAACATGTTAAATTCACTGAACAAATGCGCACGATCTGAGTAAGTGAAACGAGCTTTGTTTTGTTTTTAGACAATATAGCCAACATGAAGTACATTTTTAAAAGCCGTTTTAATGCTATTCCTTGATAAACTTTCCTATTGTTTTAAACTTTTGTTTTAATATGCGTTTTAATATGTTGGCTAACGTTATATGAAAATGAAGTATTCTGTCAGTCTATTGATTGATTTTCAATTTCTGCATTGCTCCAGGCGATCTGAATAAATAAGCTATGCACTGGTTTATGAAGAGTGTATGCTCTTCCTTTTTTCTGTTTAAGGACCGCCTAAAATTAATTGATGATAACGCGAGGCAAGCATACGGCATAACCATGACCTATTTTTAGCAGAATTCATTGAGGGATTTGACAGTGTGATTCAAAGATTAAGTATTTCAACTGTTTGCTGTTATATAGACACGCGCACAGTTTTGTTGTTTTTTTTTGCCGTTTTTGGGGGGTTTCTAGCTTTTAGACTAGTCGACTAGTCGGATACAAAACTTCCGTTTAAACGACAGTCAAATTAGTCGTAGCGCACATCCCTAGTGCTACTATACAGATCCACACAACATTTCCATACCTGCCATGCATCACTTAAAAAGTCAGCAGAGATTCTCATGGGTTTGCAAGGAGCAGACGATTATGTATAACAAATTCTTGACTGTTAACTTTACAACAATAGATGTAGCCTATTTTTTTTCTAACAACACATGATGATTTTTTTTCCCTTTATTTTGTTAGATTCTGTTTCATTTTCTTACTGTAGGTAAACTTAGTTTTGAACATTAATGCTTTGACATTTTTCACACATTTAAGATCAAGTGTCTTGCCAAACCACATTACACACACTTCCTCTTGTCCACATTAAAATGCCTAATCTAAACCCAAGTAAATATCTATTGTTTTTATTAGGCTTTGTGAACGTGTGCTTAACTTAAGTTGTTAAAGTTTCTTTACACAATAAAACAAGCCTTTATTGGCCTTATTATCAAGTACTCTGTATTGCTATTGGCCGAGGAGATGATTTAGTAGGTAAACAAAACCTGATTGCATATATGAAGCAGGGCTCCAGACAAAAAAAAAATCAAGTAAGGAGCCATTGGCTCCTATAAGAGAAAAAAAAAATAATTTTTCCCCTACATTTTAACATTTCAATCATTCTGTCATGTGTTTGTCTCATCTTTTCTTGACTTTATCAGCATTTTAATCCATCTTGTAGATGATCAGGTTGACCTGGGAACTAAGGTTCACTTAAAGTGGGAACTAAATGTCTTTTCCAACTTGAAATATACAGTCACAAAGAATTGTTCGTTACACAGAATCTGTACCAATATCATGGACCATTAGCATCACTTGGCCACTGAGTGTAGTTTGGGCTTCTCCTCAATGCATCCTATAAATGTTGTCATGTCTTTCACACATTCAGTCCGTTTTTCTTCATTAGTAAAATGCAATTTTATAGGAGGAGTTGAATCATGCAGACAGCAGATTAAGTAAAAATATTAATATGCAATAGCGCATAAATATAGCAAAATGCTCCAAAATGTTATTTTTATAGCTAACTGATGCGCTTATGGACACTGAGTGGTTATTCTGAGGTAAATGTATTATTACAATGCAATGTTTACAAGCTTTACACGTTTTCCTCGGTTTGAAACACCGAATGAGCTTTTACATGAAACATTTCAGTAAGTTGTAGGCTACTGTAGGCTCTCTTATAAAATAGCCTACCTTTTGATGTTAAATCATGTTTATTTCGTACTATAGTAGTACATAGAAAGATATAATGGGTTCACTTGCTGCTTTAACTGAGGCGCTAAAGAGATCGCGCCTGCTGCATTGAGCCTGTGTTATACTTTCCGCGTGCGCAATCCGGACGCATACACAGACAGCGTGGACGCGGACTACTTGTATTTATACTACCGAAAGTGTACGCTGGAGGTCCGCATTAAAGAGCGCCAAAACCGTATTGTTTGAGTTTCGTTATGCATTTGGCATCATTTTAAAGCTTATATTTTGTTTATTAAAAAGTAACAAAGCACAAAGCTTTTCGCGATTACTTGATGGCAAGTGCGCTTAAAATAACCAACATGAAGTCCAGGCATTAACAGAACACAGCATATAGACTAAGATCTCGATAAGAAGAAGCCATATTAGTAATGATTATAAATGAGAATTGTTGACAATATTGCCAGTATCCACAGAGCTGACAGCTTTACCTGTTGAAGTTTGTTCAAGTTGTGCATGAAATAGACACGGCTTTTCTGCACTTGCACGTCTCCATTTCAATCTCATTTCAATCATTTCAGACTGTGTGCTTCAGCGCTGCTGTGCGGCAGAGACAAGGACTGTTTTAAACTTTTTTCCACTAAAACTTTGATGCGTATCGTTTTTTAATTTTAAGTTTAATACGTGAACAAAGCAAAAGATGTGATCACAAAACAATCAGGAAAAAAGTCCTTACATGCAAATTTTTATGTCATAACATGTAAATATATATAGCAGGAACAAAAATTTAATATTTTATTAAGCAAGTTTTTGCCTCAGCAAAAACTTAATATTTTTGGTCGCAAATGCGACCGTTTTAGTCGCAGTCTGGAGCCCTGTGAAGTCTATATATTCATGTATAATTATTCATATACACTGCCATTTATATGCACAAACATCAGAGTAAGAACATCAGGATAGCAGAAGAGTGAGAAGGGAGGATTTTTCCTGGACCAACTCACTGTGACTATCCCAAGAGCAGAACAGTAAATAAGTACAGAGAGTAAAATAAGATGACAGTAACATCAACAGTGATAACAGGGAAAGTGTGAGAGTCTGCGGACAGCATTCAAGTGACACTTCACCCCAAAAACGTATATTCTGTCACCGTTTACTCAACTTGACTTTCTTTCTTCTGCAGAATAGAACATATTTTTAAGAATGTTTCAACTATTTTTGTTCCTGCAATGAAAGTATCTTTTATGTTTCACGGAAGAAAGAACATACAAATATATGACTGTAAATATTGACAATTTTCTTTTACATCTGGGTGGAGAAAGATAGATAGAGAAAAAAAGTACATTCAGATGTAAGAGCAGCCAGAGATATAGATCATAACTGATGGTATTCGGACAAATCTATATCTCATTTGAAGTTGTATATTATCTCATATGCTGATAAAGTAAACGTGGAAGTATGTGTGAGTTTCTGACTTTCTACACCCTTCACCCTTATTTTACGGCTGGCCTGTTTATTAAGCCTTTTTATTAAATACACAGACTTTTTTTTACCTATCAATGGCCTTAAATTCCTGGGACCCTAGTAAATCTGTGTTTGTGTCTGTGTGTGAAGAATTTCTGTGCAATGACTAGGAGGGAGGAGTACATGTTTACCTCTTCAGGGTGACTGACACTGGGGTAGAAAACCTTTTAAACCTAAGCATACATACAAACACACACTGCTTATCAGCAGAATTTCACTGAGATTTCAGAATTAAGTTTTTATCCATGCTGATATTCTCCAGCTTCTGTCAGCTCACACTCCTAGGGTCACTACACTCCTGCTCTGGGTCACCATTTCCGCCTGTTTCTGCTTCCACGGGTATCACACACCCACAGCCAATTAAGCAGACTTTGGAAAATATTTACTATTATTATTTAGAAGTAAAAAAAAAAAAAAAAAAAGGAAGAAATTATATATTTCCTGCAACTTTCTCACTCGCACTCATACACTGAAAAAATGTCATGGAATCAATCAATGTTTTTCCATGTACAGTTTTTACGCGATTATGCTAAATAAACTAAAAATATGTAGGGGAAAGAAAATGTGCACAGCAATTAGTAAGGGCCTTATATATTGTAAAATCCTATAAATGTATATATAAAATGTTGTGTACATTAATAAACATACATTTTTGCATATAAATAAATAAATAAATAACCTATGCAAAATTTACCCATTACCCTGATTCATTCTGCATGTCAAAACTTTCACTAGCATTCTGGCGGCTTGCATACCTGTGCATACCTGTATGCATTTTGACATCAAAACTGGAGAAAACTGATGGTTTCAAAATCTTATAAATGGGGATTTCTTGTGTCGTCTAGCTTTCATAAGCTGATTTATCAGCATTATATTTTGCATGTAAACACACTCTATGACATTTCAAATTACACGCTGAGTTTACAAAGAGAGAGGGAATAAAAAAGAATGTTTGTAATGGAGAACTGAAACACTGATTTATCCAAACTGTTTTGCAATGACAGTGATACATTAAGTTCTTTAGAAGTGGCAACAACAACCTTTTAAGAAATTACTCTTATCCCATCCTATTCACTGCAGCATGCACAAACACCTGCATGCATGCAATATTACCTTGCTGCAGGGATTTATTTAAATTAAGATAATTACAACCACAACAGAGAAACTGGTGTTGCATCAAAAACATCCATTGAGAAGAACCAGCCTGACCAAGCAGGAAGACCATGTCTGAGCAAGCCCCCTGATACGACGCACCTGTACTTCTGTAAAATGTTTCAAAATAGTCAGCCGATGGGTAACCTGACCGGAATTACCAGTGTGTGAGGACATGAGAAGAGGGGAGGATCACAGGCAGCTTGAGCAGAAAAGATAAATGATACACTGTATATGTGTGTCTGTGAATGTGTGTCAAAACGCTGGTTTGCACCAGATTTCAGACGGGTGCAATGACGAAACACCAGTAATCATTAACACATACGTGACATGCTGTTCTCTCTCTTACTTTCGAATCTCCACATCTTCTACAGAGTCTTTGCAATGAGAACACTATCATGTGTTATGCATGATTATATAGAACATTGATGTATGACATCCATCCGCTTGCAGTCTGTCTAAACCAGTGGTTTTTGACCAGAGAGCCAGGGCACACTATGGCTCCAGCAAACTTACAAGAGGGCCTCAAGATTACTTAAAATGGTTTAAAATAAAACAATCATTAAAATGTAAAAACAACTAAAAATCTATATATTTCTTACTAAAATTCACTCCCTCAAGAACAGATAAGTCAGCCTAATTTTAAAAGTTTGATTTAGCGATCTGGAAAAATCATGTTCATATTCATTTAAGAATATAAAGGAATATTAAAGGAATAGCGTCTAAAATATTTTATTGGGTAGAAACTCAAAATCCCTCACCAGCAATTCATAAACGACTTGAAAAATCATGTGGTAATATTAGGGATGTGCGCTACGACTAATTTGACTGTCGTTTAAATGGAAACAATCATTAAAATGTAAAAACGAACTAAAAATCTATATATTTCTTAGCTAGAAATTCACTCCCTCAAAGAATGGCAGATAAGTCAGCCTAATTTTAAAAGTTTGATTTAGCGATCTGGATATAATCATGTTCATATTCATTTAAGAATATAAAGGAATATTAAAGGAATAGCGTCTGAAATATTTTATTGGGTAGAAACTCAAAATCCCTCACCATGCAATTCATAAACGACTTGAAAAATCATGTGGTCACGATTAGGGATGTGCGCTATGACTAATTTGCCTCGTCGTTATCATCATTTAAGTTTTGTATGCGACTCGTCTAAAAGCTAGAAACCCCAAAAATGGCAAAAGAAAAAAACTGTGCGTGTCTATATAACCAGCATGCACTAGAAATACTTAATCTATTGAGATCGGCTGTGCAAATGCCTCAATGAAATTCTGCGAAAAATAGGTCACGATTATGCCGTATGCTTGCCTCGCGTTATCATCATTTAATTTTAGGCGGTCGTTAACCAAAAAAAGGTTAGCCAACATATTAAAACAAGTCAAAAACAATAGGAAAGTTTATCAAGTAATAGCATTAAAACGGCTTTTAAAAAATGTACTTCATGTTGGCTATATTGTCTAAAAACAAAACCAAGCTCATTTTACTTACTCAGACCATGCGCATTTGTTCAGTGAATTTAACATGTTAACATGGTCTGGCGAAAGACGGAACTAGAGGCGATTCTGCACTTGAAAAAAAAAACGCGCTCGGCAGGAACTGAAGTCACAGGCACGCAGAGAGAATAACTACAAGCAAGTAGACAGTTTCGAAAAGAGCCTGGAAATCCCACAGCACCACCGAAGCGGGTCTTCGTTTAGAGGAATAGACAGCGCGGATAGGATCGCGGACCGCAGCGGCAGGTTGTAGTGTATGACATGATTGACATTTGCTGGCTTTGGCTATCCTCCAAGCTAACGCATACGTGCCTGTAATGAATATGATTACGCATCGCTCCAGTAGAGTTATTGTAAGCCAATCTGACATTACACAGTTTACACAAAATCTTTCCATTTCCTTCTAATTCAAAATAATCCCACACCTTGCTGGTCTTTCGCGTGGAGCTTGCCGCAACTGACATGAAGAAAACGCATGCGAGGTCTGAGGTAAAAATGTAGTTTCCGCTAGGGTTGGGTATCGTTTGGGGTTTTTTCGATACCGGTGCCAAATCGATACTTTTAAAACGGTGCCGGTGCCTAAACGGTGCCTGAACCGATACTTGTATATATATATATATATACATACATACATCATATATACTATGTACTATATATGTATACACACACACACACACACACACACACACACACATACTGTATATGGAACTAATGAAGCTCCAGGAAATCCCCAATATGGACAAAGGCATTGCTATTCCTGTAACTGAGTAAACAGAAGATATAAACGTTTTGAATGATAAAACAAATACATTAAACACTCGGCTACGACAATATATAGGTTTGTCTGTGTTATTCAAGCCATCTCTGGTATTTTCATAATTAAGTATATTTAAAATCCATTGCTAATCAATGCATTAGTAGCCTATGGAACATATTTTCTGCCTCATTCTGTGACAAGAAGCTATCAGATCACAAAAGGAAACATTTAACTGGTGTTGTGGACTAAAAAGGTTATAATGTTCTATTTTGTTGGTTTAAACAGGTTTAAAAACGCGAATACAAGAGAATTTTAGATTTAGGCATTTTAATTAAAGCTAGGGCTGGGCGGTATATAGAGTTTGTACGATATATCGATATATTCTTTATAATCGATACGTTATTATGAAGCAATACAGTTAATATTGATATGCAGTAGTTTGATACGAGCGCATCTGATAAAATATCTAGGGAGGACACAGACTGAACTTCTGTGGAGAAAGTGCATAATACAATTTGTTCTAAACATGTGACAAGCTTTATATGAAGGGCTATAAAAAACTCGTAAGATACAGTAGCCTATAGTTTATAGTTTCAGTTTAAAGCGGCTCGCGCTCTACCTGTCAGATGCTCTGACAGAAAGGCTGCGTGTGCCGCTGACAGAGATGCTTCTCGCGCTGTTTAATGTGTTTGCTGTTTTCCGTAATGCATAACTTACAATTCACAGGTATATTCTCCATCTGTAAATGTTAGAAAGCCATGGAAATATTTCCATTTTGCTGTCAGAAGTGCGTGAGCTTTCGCTTTGCAATTCTCTGCTAAACTTCACAGACTTCATTTAGAATGAGCGCCGCCGTGCGCGCCAAACAGACAGCGCGCAATGAAATAGGAGCGCAATAACTCTGACTAAAATATACATTTTGCTGAAATATTTGTAGTTGTAGCCTGTGATGCTTCTTACGTGCGTTTTGGAGAAACAAAGGACAAATATTTTAATCGATTGCTCAGGCATGGCACCAAAAATGAGGCACCGAAATCTGCGTTCTGATTCGGTTCTAGTACATACAGGTTACATAGGTACCGGTGCCATATTGGTACCGGTTCTCGGTACCCAACCCTAGTTTCCGCCCAGATACGCCTTTAAAAATATTTATATATTTAAATATTTTGATATGTATTCTTTTTCAAAAGTTTTATTTTAACTTATTTAAAATGTTTTAAATGTAACGTTAAAATGATGGCAATTTGAATGATAAAATCATCATGGTTTTTTTTTTCTCTCTCGTGTAATCGACTATTGTTTTCAGTGTCGACTAGTAGGAGCTGTATCGTTTAGTCGACTAGTTGACTAGACCTGCACATCCCTAAGTAATATTGTTGTGAACAATGGTGGGCCTTGGAGTCAAAAAGGTTGAGAAACACAAACATCTAAACATCTTAAATAGTGTCAAAACATGACTGGACTACTAGAAACTTTGCTTCCAGAATTCCGGATTAATTTTAGGTATTTACTTGATGGCACTCTAGAGGTGTGTGTTCATATTCAAGGCCTGTTTTGCAGATGTCATTCTTCCTATACAATAGATAATAGCCCTGAAAAGTACAATGCTTGAGTCATTATCTCCCTGTTAACTGAGAAACACTCCCCATGACCTCAAGCGCGCACACAAACACAGAAGATCAGATCTCGCGTCGTGTGGGGGGATTAGCAGAGTTCACACATGCTATGTGGCGCCTCGTCTAAAAAGTGTGGTTTCAAAGAGGAAAAGAAAATACTGAATGAATGATACACCCACGGAAAACAAACATCTTGAACGTTCTTCAGAATTAACTCTATATTAATACACACAAAAGGAGTTTTTATCCTCTCCTTTCCAGTCCTATTATCCTCTGAACTCCCCTTCTTATCCTCTTCCCTTCCCGTCTGTTCCTCTCCACTCCTTTCCCACATATTATCCTCTCCTCTCCCCTCTTATCTTCCCTCTCCTACACCTTTCCATTCTGAACTTCCCTCTCGTCCTCTTCTCTCGCTCCTATTTTAACACGGTGTAATTTGGATCTGGGGCAAAAGCCCTGCGGTACCTGAAATAAGGCCACTCTCCAGGAGACCAGCACAGGTCTCTGTGTCTCTCTCTCTCATGCACAGGCATAAAAATAAATCATTGTAGGCCTATTTTCTCATCTGCACCATCTTTGGTGCAGAGAGAGAGCGATAAGAGGAACGCTGATTATTTCTGCAAATAAATTCATTAGCATCTGCAAAGGACAGATTTAAGGTTGGAAATGTCCTAGCCTTTTTACAAGGCCAATATTTTTCTCCACTACATTATGACACCATTGTCAATGTTGAAGTGTTGTTACTTTAAATGTCACGCATTTGTCAGCAAGTCAATATAAGCTTAGTTCGATATCAATTCAATGTGCTGTTGAACTGATTTCAGTACATTTCTAATGTTTTAAATTGAAAATGAGAAAATACTGTACCACAGTCTTAAACTACCCATCTTCAACTGTTTTGAGAAATCATCTTCATGAAGTTACTTGTGCATAAGCAGATTAATATTCATGAGCTAACCCACCATCACTTAGTGAATTCACAACCACCACATCTGTGCACCACCAACTTTAAAAAAATAAGATTTAAATAAAAATAAATCACACCCATGATGATGGGGTTCAGTCTGTCAGGGGAAATGTGACTTCCAATTAGATCTGGATGAGGTCACATGAACTTTATGAATGTGACATTCAAGGTTGTTGACTGTCTCAAGGGATTTATAAAGTGGTTCAAAAACAAAAGACAAGTTATTTGACATGGTTTAAAGGTTAGCTGAGAGGCTGAGCTACTCCTACAGATACATCTGAGAAAGAAAAGAGAGAGAATGAGGTCGCAAAGAACAAACAGTCTTACCTTGCAGCTGTTTGAAACGGCCCTCCAGGATGTTGGAATATTGCACCTGGTTTACAAAGGCAGCTGGCGAGAGACATGGCTCATGTTCGCGCGGATCAAAATCCATGTCTCTGCTCTTTCGCTGTAACACTCAATTGCTTTCACTGTGAACCGTACCTCCAACCCTGACTCTCAACTTTCATCCAAAACAAATCGATCACTCCACAAGAGTAAAGCCAGGAGTCATGAGCATGGCATGTAAAATGTAAGGTTGAAAAAATAAAAAACAGAAAGCAGTCCAAGAAAACAAACTGCCAAATGTTTAACTTTTCTCAAAGGTCCAAAAAAAAGTTGGGTTTAGAAACAGAAACTCTCAAGGTGAGCGCGTGCATCCGAGCGTTTCATCAGTGCATGCTAAACCACGCCATTCTGCTTCATCCGTTTGAAAAACGCTTCCTTTAATTGAATCTCTCTCTCTCTTTCCTTTTTTTTGCCAAAAAAGAAACCCACGTGCAGTTGAAGTGAGAAAAAGGTACAGTAAAAACAAAATGTTCTTCTTTCACCGTTCTTCTCTTCTTCAAACAATCTTCTCTCAGTGCAAAACTCTTCTTGCTCTCTCTCGGCTACTCAGATCAGACTGTGTGTGTCTGTGTGCGCACACGCACACACACACACCTTGTTTGACTAAGCTCGCAGAACTAGCTGTGCGCAGCTTCCCAAGTAAACAAAGCCTCCTACTCTCTCTCTCTCTCGGTTTCTGAACTTTGGCATTTGCATAAGGTGTGTGTGGGAGGAGCAAATCCCAGGCTGAGCAAGCGAGAATGACAGATAGAGGGAGGGTGAGGAGGTATGGGCTAAACCATTTCTGAAGGTGGACAGGGGTGGAGTAGAGTTCAAGAGATGGATGGTTTCACAGGAGAGATGGGTGTGTGGGACCAGCCCCTGGAGGTGATCAGATAGTCAGCAGAAATCATGAGTTGAGCTTATTTTAGGACTGCCTGGATTTTTATGTTGTTTTAGTGATTTTGTGGGTGTTCAGCAGTTGTTAGACCTTTACCTTTAATTAATCATGTCAAAAAAGTCCCTCTCTCGCCTTCTCGAGCACGTGCACAGATAAAATAAGACGTTAAGACAGGAAGGAAGTACTTGAGAAAGACTCAACAAGCAAGCACTGTCTTTCTTCCTGTGCAAGTGTGTGTGCACCACTTCACACCCATGAACTGGCAACATCGGCAGTGACAAAACTCATCTTGTAATGCCTCCAAATGAATCCAAAAACAGAATCTGTTATGTAAGTGCAGACACGTTATCAAGAAAAACCTTGATTAGAGAATTTCAAGCTCTCACAAATAGAACTGCAGCGCACACACTTTCACACATGCATTTCTTGTGTGTGCAGATTTTACAAGAGGAAGTGGTGTAATGAAGACCAGTCCAGTGGCAGGTTGTGTTGATTAGCAAATGTCACCAGCAGTGACCATAAAAGAGCAGAGGTCACAGGTCAAATCATGGCCAGAAGCACTAGGCCAACAGTGAGCCAGCGTGTCACTGGAAGAAAGTATTTTAATCACAGCAAACTTCAAACTCACACAAAATGGGAAGATTTTGTGTGAGGAGGAAGACAGATAGTAAACAGAAAAACAAACAAAAAAATGAGTTCACTGTGCTATTGTATGTACAGTATGACTTGCATTTAACTTTAATAAATGGCTTTCCTGTAGCTCAACTGGTAGAGCATGGCGCTAGCAACGCCAAGATCATGGGTTCGATTCCCAGGGAAAGCAAGAGCTGGTCAAATGTAAAACTGTAACTTAAATGCAATGTAAGTCGCTTTGGATAAAAGCGTCTGCTAAATGCATAAATGTAAATGTAATAAAATGCTTTTATTATACATGTGTTTATGTAATGAAAAAAAAAGACGGAGCGTGAGACAAAAAGAGGAGGACATGTCTGAGAACAGCTAAAGTTAACTGTGTATGGGTGTGAGAGACATGAGCACTGGGCCTCTGAGACCCTCCTCTCCTCGGTCCTTCACGAGCTTCAAAATACATTTCCCCAACCAGCACTTCCAGGAATAAATGTTTTGCCTTAAGTTTATTGTGATTGATATGGTGGTTTTCACATGCTGGGTTTGATGCATAAAGACAACAGAGAGAACTAAACTCCTCTCAGTTATATAGACTAGCAGGTGCAGCTATATATCAACTCCATTAAGCTCCATGTAACTAATGTCTTTTTCCAGCCATTAATTATTTTATTTATGAAACCTTTTACCTTTGAGGATTTCCCTGGATATCCCTGAAGGGAGGTTCTGTCAGATTTAACTAACTCCTGGGGACCACTTTGTCCCAAATACACACACAGCCCTGATGACAAGGTTAGGCTCTTCTCAGTCCCACTACATTCCCAGCGCACATATCTGTGTGGGCGTTTGGCTTTGAAACAAGCCATCGTTTACATAATTTTGCACATTCCTCTTGCACATCCCTGTTTATATTAATATTTATTAAATCCACAGTAGACTGTATTGCACATTTTATTTTATTTCATTGCACATTCTACTCCTTATTTTATTTTTATTTTATTACCTATATTTATATATATTCTCTTCTGTTATGTTTCATTTTTTATTTTGTTTTTTTGCGCTGTCCATTGAGCGGACCCATCCTGACCTACATTTCACTACTGATTATACCCTGTATGATTGTGTATGTGACAAATAATAAAGAACCTTGAACCTTGATTATGTCATAAACATACATACACATCAACTTGAATCACTTTTATTCAATATCCATTTAATATTCATACTAAAAAAATACATTTATTGCAGTTTATATTAGTTTTATTACAATATAAAAAAACATTTCTCTGGAGAAATGTCATACATCTTATAGTGCATTTTAAATGCATAAAATTTTGAATTTACTATTACTAAAATATTGTAATATTTTATCTAACTTAATACTATATCAATTTATTTTGATTTCTCCAGGACCCAGTGACGTTCAAATTTGCTGTTTTAAACAACTTTTGAAAGCATAAACTGATTCATCATGTGCTTCAAATTATGATATGCCTAACAAACTTGTGAAAAAACATGACAACGACTGGCTTTAAAACACCCAATGGCAGCAGAAAGAGAAACAAAAAAGAGATACAGCGGGTCATAAATTTGGCATTAGAAAAGCCCTGGAGATGAGAGAGAGTGAGAGAGTGTCATAAGGTGAATAACAGCACTGGAAAAATGTGGATATCAAGTCACTGCTTGTCAGAAGATGGTATCTCACTGCACTTTAACACACACATCAACTGCTGTGTTACGCACTGACATCTATAAATAGAATGTCTTTTAAAAGATGTAAAACCATGTTCCATACTCAAAAACCGTACTTAAAATATTATCATGCATACAGTTCTTCAAGATCACTGAAAGAGCATGTGGAGGGTGTTTGTCTTAAGGTGGTTCATGCAATATTTTTTTTTTCTTTTTCACACGTTGCCTTATGCCACCCCCTATTGGACACAATCCTACAATGCAACCTGTTGAAAACTAGCTGATAAAACAAGCATGCAAACAAACACACACAGATCAACACAAACAGGAAGCACACTGGTGCATAAACCAAACCTCGACTCACACACACTAAATAAAAAATGAAACTGACCTGCGAGAGCTTTAATGCGTGAACGCTCAAACAGACGTGCAGAACTGTTCTCATTATCCCACTCTGTTTCAGCTGCGATGTCCCAGCGGTTATTGATGTCGTTGTACTGCTGCTGGATCTCAACGCTATCAAAATCAGTCGGTGAGATGGTGCTCATGGTCACAGCTGGAAACTCAACAGCTGCCCTGGAAATCAGAAAGAAGAAAAGTGAGATGACGACAAACAAGCTTTATTAGAGGTCTCAAATTTTTTTTACCAAGGAAAGGTGGAGGATAGGACATTGATCACATCTGCTACACCTTTTGAACATTATTTTTAGCTTTATACTGGTAAAGTGTTTCAAACATACCATTCAATCAAATACAATTGTGACAAACACTTTAGAAACCACACCTTCAAATATTGCTGAATGCAGATTTAAAATAGTACCAGTTGTAGAAATGTTACCTCAGTAACAGACTGTAAGCAGATGAGGTTAGTCTAACCTGGTGCGGCACAGATTGGGCCCATTAGCTGTCCTGCAGTCTGCATGCATTTAGAATTCTGAACATTTACCACAATAACATCAGAACATGGGCCAAAATTAACAAGTGCCAAATGGAAATAACAAAAAGCTTTGCTGAATAAATTATTTTTTTGCCAGCTGGTCAGTAACTTTGAGGAACTAACATAATTTATTATTTAAATTGGTATATGATATATTATGAATGATATTCTAGCCCTCACTAATATAAGTGACTAATCTGATTCAAATTTTCTAAGATGTACAGCTAAAATTACTAAATTCACCAAGAGTGTTTTATCTTTTTAAATCTAACTCTATGTAGCAATACATATATTTTACAAGCATTAAGCCACCAGAAGGAAAATATTAGGAAGAAAAAAACGATGCGTCTTGGCACATTTGTCACCAGAGAGACAGAGACTGGCTCACCTGATATTATATTAAGATGTGACTACTCTTTTTTTTATTTAAATTAATTATATTAATCAAGCAATGCAAAATACAAATCTATTACATATTTATGGTCAGTAAAATTTCTTAATTTCACAGACTTTGGCAGATATGGCAAAAGGTTCATTCTGGACATGCATCTAAGACTTTTGCCTTTAAGGTCTGCTCAAGTGTTACGTCAGAACAAAATATTACAAGTAGGGCTGGGTACCGATTCAGATGTCCCAATTCGATTCGATTTCGATTCGCAAGCTCTCGATTCGATTCGATTCTCGATTTTCTGATTACATTCAGTGAATATAGTTTTAATACAAAAGCTATTGATATTTCTAAAAAAATGAACAGTAAACATCAGTTTACAAATGGTGAATTAATAAAAAGAAATTAAGAACCACAGACCTGTATTTTAAACCTATTCTTTTTTTGTATAGGGTCCTTTCTTAAACAATAATAGGGCCCTATAAAATTTTCTTAATTTTTCTGGTAATCAGATGAAGGCATAAAGCATTAATTTAACTTATCCTAATCAAATGAAAATTAAACCCTTTTATTTTTTTTGGCAAACAAAGTGCTGCACAACAGAGGTTTACTGTTAAAATTAAAAAGAAAACAAATGGGATTATTCCTTTAAAAATAAAGATTTATTAATATTTATTAGTAGTAGTAGCATTGAGTCTTAAGACTGCTCTTAACGTTAAACTAATGTTTATTTTGACAGGTTGCCGTGAGGAACTTGCAGCTGCTGTGTATCATGTGATATGACGGTAGTTTTCTCAAATTAAACTGTAAAATGCTAATGAAATGACTCTCAGAGCAGCAGTTTGTTAATATCATCATATAGTGAGATGGCAGAAGATGAAAACACCGCGAGCGTCGTACGCGCATTAGTATGTGTGTAGTTAACAAACAGTGCGTCGCACCATCCGCCATCCATTCATTCATTCATTGCGGAAATCATGGCGCCTCATGCGTGATATCAAATGCTTCCACAGATTTATAGTATTACTGTAGCATTCCACCTGAGCATTACGAATCACGTGTATGGCTTTGTTCTTGGTTCTCATCAACAGTATCTCCACCATGATAAGCACTGAATGAATGACAGGCTTTCTGTTGTAACATCGCGTGAGGTAAATAAGGGTGACATCTAGTGGAGAAGACTAATGATAAGAATCACATTAATCAGATCTTGTTTTAAATGCGTGCTGAAATAAATACCGTAATAGATCGATTCGTGGCTTTTGAGAATCGATATCGAATCGCCGTCATTAAAAAAAAACGATTAATCGAAAAATCTTTTTTTTTTTTGCCCAGCCCTAATTACAAGGCAATAAACTTTTTTCCCCGTCAAGGGAAAAAGCAAAAAACAATTAAACTAAGCACAGGAAGAAATGGTTAACATGCAGATAAACTAAGATTAATTCAAACCTAAACCAAAAAACCAAAATACAGATTAAATGAAATCCCTCGTGCCTTCCTTCAGGCTGAGCAATCCTTGGTGCTAATCCCACCAGAAAGATGAGTTCTTAGAATCCAGAGATTCTGGAAGGAAAAAAGAGAATTGCCTGTAGGACAAAGTTTATCCCATAAATATTTCACAGCATTACAAACCTCCAGGGCCAGAAGAGAGAAACAGAGATCAGGTAAAATGTGCATCCCTCACACTCTTCTTCTTTCTTTTCTCTCTCTTTCACACTGAAACATATACCTGCACTCAAGGACACTACACTATCTAAGGTGGTACACTATGCATATAAAATCATGAAACACAAAGTCCAGCCAGAATATTTCTAAACCCTATCCTTTTGATGGGGATTTTTTTGACAAAAAATCAAATCAGTTCCTTGCAAGGTTTCATCTGCCTTAGAAGGCAGCTGTCTATGTCAGTGGCAAATAGGAAGGTAGGTCAATAGGTTTTGGAAAAGAACCACTGTGTGCATGCCTCAGAGGCCATTGAGGTCTGTGTGCATGACTATATGGTGATTGGTTTGGTGGCCTAAATCAGGGGAGACATATGAGCATGTGTTTTTGTTCATGTGGTAGGGAACAGCTTGTGTAGTTCTCATATCAGCGTGTGTGAGCATGTATCTACGCGTCCGATCTTTCTCAGCAGGGCCCAGCTTTAATCCACTCGCCTTACCCTGAACATCACCTCACCAACAGCTCCATCAGTCATAAAGGGAGAGTGGGGGACTGGACTCTAGAGGATACAGAGTGTATTTCAGGGACACAAACAAAGGAACCCCAGGTGCTCATGATGGTGAAATTCGGATTCACTGATGACCTTACGAGGGACAGAGATTTACAGTGTAGTTTCAAGTATTTACTTGGACAATTGGAATGGAATATAATATACAAAAATGCTAGCAAACTATACTCTGAATTGAGATGTTTGGAAATGCCTCAAGTCAAATGGCAGATGGTCTTTATTGGTTTCCCTCAAAGTGTTTGATTGAGATTTTTTTCTATGCATGTTGACTTGATGGTGGAGTGTTCAGCAAACCTGTCTGTCATGCTAATGGCACAGAAATTACACACTACAGAATACAGAACATATACTGTATGGGGGACAATAGAGTGGGGGAACTATGATGTCAGAACCCGGAAGAGTAATTCGCCACGGGTTCCTTCGAGATTTTCCTATGGGGTTTTATAATGGGTTTTTTCAATTTATGAGTAAAATAAAGCCTGTGGTTAACACAACTTGACGATACTTTTACGTTTTGTTCTACAATGTAAACTGCACCCACTCACAGCCCAAACGTTCTTATCTAGTTACTTATTAAAAACATACGTTTTCAAAGATGAACATAACTGCTTCAAATTTTTAGTTTTGGGTATGGATGTGTGTAATTTACGTTGTAGAACAAAACGTAAAACAGGGCTCGAAATTAACTTTTTTACTTGGTAGCACTGGTGCTCCCAACTTCAAGTAGTTAGGAGCACCCACTGAATATTAAGGAGCAACACAACTGCCAATTGAGCGGAAGGGCTGGCAACATCCTTCCTGATGATTAAAAACCTTCATCAATTGAACCTGATCCTTAAGCTGCAGTGCTTTGTTTTTTATACATGCAATATACAGAGGCAAGATGAGAAGAAAATGTAATTTAAACTTTTCTCAAAACAGTCAGTTCCCCTCAGAAATACATTCATATAAACCCCCACTCCCAATTCAATATTTAGGATTTCCCTTCCATATTTCGCATAGTGAACGTTGAGCTTGTTCAGGCTGCTACAGTATTTTCTTTTCTTTGTGTCCGTTTTCAGCGTTAATGGCTGTTTACACACTTGGCAATATTTCCACACAAATGAAATTTTGGAAAATGATTTCAATGCAGTTTGTGCAAGTGCGGTCACAAAACCGGTCAGTTCCAAGTAGGGGTGGGCGATATGGCAAAAATATATCAATATTTCATGATTTTATCAAGATTCTTTGTCATGTTAGTTTTACTATTTTGTCTGAGCAGTGTAGCCAGACTAATTTCCCTATTATAAAGACAAAGCCTTTCAAGGTAACAGAATATAAAAAAGAATGGTGGATATTTAGGCCAAAGTGGGTGAAGATAAAAATCTGTCATTATTTTATCTTTGTTATTAAAAAATTAGAACAAAGATACACATTACAAATACACATAATATACAAATAAAATAAACAGTGTTTTATTTTCAGGTACAATAGGCATATTTAGCAGGAGCATTCAAGAAATTGAGTGAACAAATATAAAAATAAATCACTATATAGATTGATTCCTATTAAAGTAACTATTCTTTTTTCAGTCAAGAGTAGTTAGTTATTTCTTTCTCTGTGTTTTGTTGTTTTGACATTAAAGAATAAAAATTCTGTCATCTGTCTGTTGATTCTGTCAGTGTTTTATAGTAATACCATCATTTACTCACTCAAAATTAGTTTTAAACCTGAGTTTCTTTCTTCTGCTGAACATAAATGCTATTTAAATAGTTGCTGGTCCACAGTGACTTCCATAGTATTTTTTTTTTTATCCTACAATCAAGTGCTCACGTTACCCCTCTCTTCATCAGGTTACACTGGCTACCAATAGCTGCTCGCATCAAATTCAAGGTACTGATGTTTGCCTACAAGACCACAACTGGCACTGCACCAATATACCTAAACTTGCTAGTTCAAACTTATGCGCCCTCCAGAAGCTTGCATTCTGCAAGTGAACGACGCCTTGTGGTGCCATCCCAAAGAGGTACCAAATCACTCTCACGGACCTTTTCCTGGACTGTGCCCAGCTGGTGGAATGACCTCCCGATCTCAATTCGAATAGCTGAGTCTTTAGCCATTTTCCAAAAACATCTAAAAGACACATCTTTTTCGCCAGCACCTGACTAACTAATACTAACACTTACCTATTCTATTTAATAATAAAAATAAAAAAATCCTAGCTACGTGTACTGTGCTAGACTAACTGAGACTTGTCATGGCACTTGTATACTGTTGCTCTCTCGATGGTCTGATTGCTTCTATTGTTCTTCTCATTTGTACGTCGCTTCGGATAAAAGCGTCTGCTAAATAATTAAATGTTAAATGTAAATGTAAGTGGACCAGCAACTGTTTGGTTACCCACATTCTTCAAAATATCTTCTTTTGTGTTCAGCACATGAAAGAAATTAACACAGGTTTGGGACAACATGTGAGTGAGTAAATAATGACTAATTAATGTTTAGTTCTGTCCCTTTAAGAGCTGCACGCATCTAATATGACAATGACAATAGGGCTGTGACGGTCTCCGTGACAACCGCGTCACCGGCGGTGGTCGGTCGTCACCGCGGTTGTCTATTGCCACCGGCGGTAGTGCACATGACGTCACACACTTTATAACAAGCATAATACAAAGTTTTGTATACAAGTGTAATATAGTAACAGTTGCAAATTGTTTTATTTAGACGAGAAATCTATGCTAATTCACAAATTACCTCAAACGCCATACACGGCGTTTCCTTTAGATTGGCAGGTTTGAGCGCAGGAAAATACAGTTTATTCTGCATTCAGCAAATGTATTTCGTGATGAGCGATATGGACCTTGTTGGGAAACCAAATACTACATCGCTGATCTGGAATCATTTCCATTCATGTCACCCATCCGCGTTTGTACAAGTGTCTTCAAGTTCACGTGATCGCAAACGCCCGGCTGGTCAGGTTTGTGTTGGTGAGGCTTTCTCCAAACTGGCCAAATACAAACGACACAGCGGTAAATGGAAGATGCCAACAAGAAATGTGGAAACATACGCCGCGATTCCTATTCCACAGAGAGCGCGTGCAGACGAGGAGTTAATGTTCCCGCTTGCTTGGTGGCGGAACAGTGAACCGTGTCTGAAACGGACGCCGTGTCGCAACACAACAGGTTGAGTCTGTCTACAGGGTATTTGAACTTTGTGTCAGTATGTCATAAATAGGATGAGGCAGTTTACTGTGAGGGATTTGTCGTGTTGTATCGCGCTGGATCTAGTGTAGACAGCATCACTGATTATAATGAGTTCTTGACGCGCCGCTTGCGTGAGGTGTATTTAACTTTCTTATTTAAGGCTAATTTCCTATTTAACTGTATTATTTATTTGATATTTATTTTTGTGTTTTGCAGGCTGAGTGTTCACTGACGGAAGTGCTAAAATAAACACGCACGTTTGTTAATAGATGATTGAGCCTCATTTATTTATTTTTACGTTTCAGAATTATATATATAAATATACACAACACCGCGCCACCGGCGGTTGTTGTGTTATTACCACCGCGGTGGTAAAAATCTGCCACCGTCACAGCCCTAAATGACAATGACAATTTATTTATATAGCAAAATTAATTTCAACTTCTGTCGACCAATGTGCTTTCCAGTAAAGCATTAAAAACAGAAAAAACACACAACAAACAAACAGTAAAATTATGACATCATACACCTATGCCATCAGCCATACGCTTTAGAAAATAAAAATGTCTTTAGCCTGGACTTAAAGATATTAACAGAAGAAGCTTGTCTAATGGAGAGTGGCAAGGCGTTCCAAAGCCTGGGGGCAGCAATACAAAAAGCACAATCTTTTATATACAGGCAGGCATCCGTTCCTCTCAGCGGTTTACTTTTATTTTAGACATAACTGTGTCTATATGTAAACCTTGTGTGTTTTGACAGTATTAGCTCAAAAGATTACTTAGTTCAGTAATCAGGCGCTGTTAGACAAGCTTTTCAGTTTGCGCGCTTCAGGTAAACGGGCTCAGAAAAAGCGCACGTCAGACCAGCGCGTGAATGAAAAGCTTAACCGGCAAGGCTTTAAAACACACGCAAATAATGTACTTTTGTGATTGTGAATAAGTGCAGTGTTTCGTGAGTGTAACTCTACCGCTGAGTTAACACTGACTGGATGTGGCGTTGTACAGTACATACAGACGGCGGCACCAGAACTGCAACTGAAAGAATGTGCGCTGTAGCACGATACTACAATATTTCTTCAAAAGCAGATCGTGGAGACATTTTTATCGTCCACGATCAAAAAATGTTATATCGCACACCCCTAGTTCCAAGTTAGCTCCCTGTCACGTGGCAGATGCTGTGCAGTAATTCGCGAACGTTTAGCAGAGAACTGTAGAGGTCGCACCACAACAATTATTTGCACTCGCACAAATGCTCCCAAATATATTTTGGAGTCGCACAGATTACATTTCGGGAGCATATGCGACCAAAATGGTCGCAATTTCGAGCCCTGTAAAAGTATCGTCAAGTTGTGTTAACCACAGGCTTTATTTTACTCATAAATTGAAAAACCCCATTATAAAACCCCATAGGAAAATCTCGAAGGAACCCGCGGTGAATTACTCTTCTGGGTTCTGACGTCATAGTTCCCCCACTCTATTGAAGCTGATCTAACGACTGCCACCATCAAAATATTTGTAATACTGTATATATGGGGAAATAACACACTAACACCACTCAGACTCAAAGGTTAAATGAGTAATAGATAGACAGAACGATATATAGAAACAGGTGTATGTGATATAGCAGAATGAATGTGTGTGAGTGCTAGGTTGTGTGCACGAGGCACACAGAGAGAGATAAACCCGTATTTTGGAGAGATCTCAACCCAAACAAAGAAAGAAGGAGGGCTGTTTCCAATCCCATTAGTGTGTAGATTAAGGAAGTGCTGAAAATAGAGACTGGGCATGGAGCAGTTATCCTGGATTACACCCACACACTCCTCTAGCGCCTCTGTAACTGACACAACATACACACATCTCCTCTGTCAAATATCTATCAGGCATGTTCCTAAAATCAGCACTTTGATTTGCTCAGCTCTCAGCAGCAGTTTCATACATTGTTCTGTTTCAGGTCGTTCAGAATTTACAGCTAGTCACACTAAAGAGTGAAACCCTGACTAACAAAAAAAATGTTGAGATGTTTTAATTAGGGATGCACGATATTGGATTTTTGCAGATATCCGATATGCCGATATTTTTCAACTCATTTTGGGCCGATACCGAATTTCCTTTTGTTTGGAAACAACACCAAGTATCTCCAGTGCAGAAATTATAAGCAAACTATTTAAGGTGTTTTAACAGTATATTGAAGCTTTGAAAATAACTATAAATAAACTATATATCAATCGCTGCATTTTATTTTAAGATTTAACATTTTTAGATGGTCTAATACAAAAGAGTTATAAAAATTCTGAAAATCTTTTAGAGCTCATGATTTGTTTAAAAAATAAAACATATTACACATTAATGAATAAATCAGTATATATAAAATTATTTAATTTACAAGTGTCATGTTTGTGATTTTTTTTTTCATGTAAACTATAGCTTCTGACCATTAAATCAAAACATACTCATTATTTTATGACATCAATTACTGCTTTATTTAATCAGAAACACAGTCTAAATGTTATTTGTGTAGGCTATTTTACTTTTAATTTAATTAGAAGTAGGCCAACAGCGCCCCTTACAGATTAAAACAACTCATCTCACCGAACGAGCGTTAGGACCCGGGGGAGGCTGTCACTGCTGCCGCTGCACGTGCTATTACGGTTTACTCTTATCACACACAGAGCATGTCATTCTGTACGTGCTTTCACAGATTAAATGCAGCGATCCAAAACACTCAATCTAATCATGATTCAGGCAAAACTTTGCTTTAAGAATGAGACACACTGCTGACGTGATCTAATCGCTAGCACACCCTGAGCACATGTGAGTTAACCTATTCCTCTTATCGGCAAGACATATCGGCATAATTGTTCATATCAGGCCGATGCCGATATTTACATTTAAAGCCATTATCAGCCGATTCCAATATCAGTCCGATAATATCGTGCATCCCTAGTTTTAATATCCTGATTCAAAAACTCTGAGCTAATTTATGCATAACATGCTTACTTTCTTCAGACATAATACAGTTTCAATTATCATATCTCAGCATATGGCAAATCCCTGCAGAATAAAAACAACAACATATCCTTTTCTCTGTTGTCTGGCTGTAGCTCATATTCATTGAAGCATTCATCTTCATGTAAATGGAAATTTAAGCAATAATTATCTAAATACAATTCCTAACCTGTATCATTTTCCTTCTTCTGTGAAGCACATAATTAGGTGTTAGGCAGAATGTCCAAGCTGCATTTTACATACAATGAAAATTTTAAGTGAATCATACTGCTAAGACCCAAAAAGCAGCATAAGTGAAAGACTTTTTGTTGGTCATTAAAATGATTCATACCTGTACCTTGTCAAGATCCTCATGATGAGGTAACCCATAGAGAAAGTCCTCAGTCCCAGGACAGAAATGGCGGGTCAGTCAACCATGTGTTTGTACTATGTTTAATGAACATATTCTGTGCATGCATATACCCAAACACACAGAAAAACTCCCCTGAGAACAGGGACTCAGGTGCGGCCATTCCAGACAAAACAGTCCCCACCTCCCAAATCTCTTTAACCTGCTCTAGTGATCATCTTCAAAAAGCCGCCTGAAGGGTGCCGAAGAGTGTTAAAATCACTCAGAATAATCCCAATCTGGTTGGGTGGGGCTGGGGTGGGGGAGGATCAGACACCAATCCCACTCCAGCCCATGACACTGTATGTGTCTGTGAAGAAAAGAAGGGGATAAGTAGGTCTGTAGTAGGGGTTGCACCGACTAATCGACTAGTCGACTTTAATGCTCTGCCTCGACGCTTTAAGCATGACGTCGACTAGTCGCTGGTCCTATAGAGGGCGCAACAGGATAAGAAACATCTGAAGGTCTTCCATATGCTCCGTTTCCAAACAGTTAAAATGACAAATAAATGCATACTCTGAAAGCTCTCTACAAGATTATATGTGATTATATTACTGGATGCTCGAAATTGAACGGGAGAATGCACGTTTTAAACGGCTTATTGTACAGGTAAGTTAATCACCGTTCTAATCTAATGCGCTGCTGCTCTGTTACGCACACACACATATGCTACAGATAGTTGTGCGTACATCACGTGCAGATCGCGCGCACAGAATCATTCAGCGCGGAAATGTAGTCAACACTGTTCTGTGATTTCTCAATAAAATAGCTTAGAAACTGAAAAGTTCAAGCATATATTTCTTAACTAAATCCCACAGCTTCACTACTAGTAGAGAGACGCTGCCAGGTAGAATTCATTCACACACGCAATCGCTCTCACTAATGTATTCATATGAAAGTAATCTTTACTGTGCTACTTATCTGTATCTGATTTAGAACGAGCAGAAATCTGTGAGAAATATAATGACCCAAAGACGAAAGAACTGATAAAAATAAGCTGTTATAGGAGCAATAGCCATGTGGGCAGTGCTGTGTCATATGCCATAGCTGTACACAAGATGTTTGTCACAGCTCCAGGATAATTTTTGTTCATTAATGACGTCATCAGTGACTAGTCGACTTCGACTCAACTTTCATCACATAAAAGTCGACATTAAAAAATAAGAAGTCGTTCAACCCCTAGTCTGTAGTAGTGAAAAAAAGAAAGGAGGAGGAAAAGAAATTAACAAAAACACACTAACAGTGTCCTAAAAAAACAGTGAACCACCCCAGTCCAGCATCTTATGCTTTTTGCACATTAATGGCACTATCTAGAGTTTGAGAACACACAAACACACTCAGCCAATCACTGCAATCAAGAAATAGCCACAAATACAACTACATTTATAAAATCAATAATCTTCAATTATCGATCATTTGGGTCTTTATGCTGTGCATAGAGAATGTCCATCAGTAATCAAGTTTCCATCCAGATTTTGCGCTGTTTTGGTATCGACAAAGAGAATATGTGTTAAAAAAACTTTGCCAAATTTGCCGTCTACAGCCTGTTTCCATCCAACTGGCCTTTTACCGATAAAATGGTGTGCGTGATGACGTCATCCCTAAAAAAAAAATTAATTGTCACATAAGTTTTGGTGTATCGAAACAATTTTTTGCCCTTGAGCTGTTTCCATACATAATTTCAGCTATAGCATAAATTATAGGCTAGTAGCCTGTTCTTCATCCAATTGAAACAAAACAGCCTATTATTAAATTGTATAGGCCTACATAAAATAATTTTTATTAACAAGTGTCAAGAGTTTTTATTTTTTTTACTTTGTTATAGACTATTATATAGATAGGCTACTTGATAACCAAGCAATAATCATAAGCAGGTGCAGTTGTATTATTATTATTTTTCTGATTAACGTTTATGGGAAATAGGAATGTTCATTTTGGTTATTTTATTTCTCCTAACCGACGGTTGTTAAGCCATATTAACCATTAACTAACAAGATTATGTTAAATTACAATTAAATTTAATTTAAATTGATAGGTGGATGTGACCCATTAAAAATACCAAATAGTTTTTTCCAGGGATTAATTTTATACACGCAAAAAGCAGCATAAACAAAATGAACGTGAGGATTCACATGCACGTCACGCACCTGCAGCGCTTCTGCGAACAGAGAACATATTATATATAAAAGAAATAAATAGGCCCATATGCAAAATATATTTTTGTAAATAATTAATCAATTAACAAAATGAAGGAAAAAAAACGGCAACAATTTGCAGCCTATAACCTATGCAGAATTTCTCAGAATTTTGTTTTTATTGTGAATGTACACAAATAAAAGAAATATTTTGAATAGTTTTGAATAATGTCTTATTCTTATATAACCACAAATGGAGTAGCAGGGCTCTAGACTAGGGGTCGACCGATATGCGTTTTTCAGGGCCGATGCCGATACCGATTATTACAGACCAACTAGACCGATAACCGATATTTTGAACCGATATATGTCTGGTGTAAAAATGACAATTAATGTCAAAATTTAGAATAACAAGGGCTCTGACAAAAACTGCCTTCCCTGGTGTTGGTTGCACTTCTTACTCTTGTCTTCCTCCATGCATCCATCTACAATAAGGGTAATATAAAGAGAGAGTTAAAAGTGGGGCCACTGTAGGGCTGCACGATATATTGCATGCGATTGTCATGTGCATCTCTTCAGTAAAGCCGGTTCTGTGATTAGTATTAAATCTCCATCACATGCTTTCCAACCCAGTAGATGGAGCGGAAGTTAATACACAGAGCCGTAGTTCACTGACAAGCTACGCAATTCGTGCTCATAATCACAGATGAATCGCCTTCGATAATGAACGTGATGTTGCGTAGCTTGTCAGTGAACTACGGCTCTGTGTATTAAATGCCGCTCCATCTGAAAGCAGGTGATGGAGATTTACTGCTAATCACAGAACCGGCTTTACTGACGTGATGCACATGACTATCGCATGCAATATATTGTGCAGCCGTAGGCCACAGTATGCTTCATGATTAAGCCTATGAATACTGTACTACAGCTAAACAGCTTGGGGAAATGTAAGTATTTGGCTTCACTAATTTACATGTTGGAAATGTATGTGTAATAGCATAACCTCTCATAATTCTTCATTAATTATTTTCTGATGATTAAATCATAACCTACAAGAGGTGACTATTCAATTCATCATCTTGCACATCAATTGATTAACTTAAAAAGCACAATGTATATAATAAGTGTAAATAATTTAATTGTCTTCATAGCTCCATTGTAGAAGTTAAGAAGACCGCAACTATTTTAATGAAACTATAACACTAATAGCCTATTATAGGCACACTTGGTTCAATAGCCTATATCTTAATCTTGGCCTATGTGACAGTAATTTCCATTAGTTTTAATTTACAGTGCAATGCAAATGAAGGCATAAAACATTAATTTAATTTATCTTTTAATCAAATGAGAGTTAAACTCTATTTTTGGCAAACAAATGGGTTTACAATTAAAATTAAAACATGGAAGAAATAGCGTATTGTGTGATTATTCTTTTAAACAAAGTTGTAATAATTGTTGTAGTAGTATTTGTAGATAAACCAAACTTTTATTTTGACGGGTTGCCATGAGGACCTCTTAAGTTTCTGTAACCTATGTATGATATGACGATCGTTTTACTCAAATGAAACGGTCAAATGCTCATGAAGTAACTCTCAGAGCAGTTCTGGGGATGTTGTTCAAGTATTTATGTCCTCATTTAGTGAGACGGCAGATGCTGAAAACACTGCGAGCGTCGCGCACTTCTGTGTGTGTGTGTGTGTGTATGTGTGTGTTTGTGTGTGTGTGTAGTAAAAACCGCGCGTCTGTGCCATTCACATATACAGAGACACGCAGAACATGCAGAATTCATATTTAAATAGTCTTTTTGCGGCTTAATGTTTACAGATACTAGTCCATAGCGCGAGTTGATTTAAGTGTACTGACCTACTTTTGATTAATTCATCCAAACTTTGACAAATTCCGTGACTCCGCGTTATACAGTAAATTCCATTTATATGACTGGATTCCGCGATTCCGTCCGGGTTTTCCCCATCGCGGAAACCATAAATAGATAATATTGAGGTGTTTTGCAACTTCAGTGTAGTGGATTGTGATTTATTGCAACACGAGCAACGTCTGCTGCTGCCTTTAAGAGACAACTGATGCGTGATCACTGAAACAAGCAGCTCCAGTTAGAAAGCGATTTCGGTGTGAGAGTGCCTTTAGTCTCCCACGCTGATTGGTCGGATTCGTGACTCCCAACAAATCAGATGCGCGGTGGGCGGAGACTGCTCTAACCCACAGAGTGGTGAGCTCCGACAGGCTGCATCAGAGCCAAATAGCGCGTTTCAAAATTAAATTATTTTATCGGCACATCGATTTTGAAAATGGCCGATACCGATTATCATAAAAATGCTTAATATCGACGGCGATAATCGGCCAGGCCGATAATCGGTCGACCCTACTCTAGACTGCGAGTAAATTGAGTGTGCGAGTAAGAATTTGACGTGGTTGCACTTGTGTGAGTGCACGGTCTGCGCTGCTCCAAAGCGCGCGCGCTGCCAGCCGCAGCACATTGTAGCAGGAGAAAGTTTTCACTGATCACGTGAAGAGAAGCGCTTTCAGCGTGAGCGCTTCAGTAGAGCCTGGTTTACGCCCGTTTCACACCGCAAGCAGAGCAGAGGCAGCGCAGAAGCGGCATGTATGCAGAGCGGGAGCAGCGCGCCCCCATTGTGCTTTCACTCGCCGCGTCAGCACGCTGCCTCTACTTTGCTTACGGTGTGAAACGGGCGTAAACCAGGCTCTACTGAAGCGGAGCGCAATGGAAGATTTGGTTTTCAAACTAAAGTAAAAGACCGCTTCTTAAACCAGAGAAGCTGAACATGTTGGTATTCTTGTAGCGAAAACATGCAAGTCCAGTCAGCGACAGCCAGTTTAGTTTTACTTTTCGTTTTGAAAAGCTTGTTATCTTTGCTGTTTACCTCACGTTACACAATGGAGGCTTTCCTTATTTTATTATTATTATTATTTGATTCCTCAGTGTTTGCTAAACATTCTGTTATGTATTAGTCGGTATAATACAGCATGTGATGTATTCTATGCCAGGGGTTCCCAACCTTTTTTACTCCGGGGCCCACCTTCTTCTCCGGTCAATTTTGCAATTGATTAGATACAATTTAATAATATGAATATGATTTAATGACCTTTTGAACTACAGGGAAACGGTGCTTTAACGTGAGCAACACCATGAACACGCACGCTGCCTATAGGCTAATTCTGTCATGTGACACCACATTTATTTGCGTTAAAGCCCCTTTTCTCGACAAAAAGTGTTTCCAATCAAATTTTTGCGACATTTGAAGTATCGATATAGAATTTATGCACTAAAGTTAAACAGAAAAATATTGTGCCGACACATGAGAAATTTAATCGATAATTGGCATTTCCATCAGCTATATCGTAAATATTTTAAAGCGCTAAATATTTTTTCGCTAAAAAAATCCTTGGATGGAAACCTGGTTAGTGACACCATTACACAAGTAGTGGAAAATGCATTTCTGTGGGGAAAAAAAAAAAGATTCTTAAAATTTAGCATTTCAGTTATGCAAAACAGCTCATCCTACTGTAACTACAGACTACTGTAATTGTTAAATAAGTTCATAGAGTGTGCACAATCAAACAAAAAAGAGAAAAATGTGTGTGTGGCTACAGAAAATTCTGCCCTTTCAGTAACTATTAGTTACTTATAAACTGCTCTGCTGCTTATATGGCAAGAAGTACAGTTTATTGAAGAACTCGGTAACACTTTATTTTAAGGTGTCCTAGTTACATGTTACATGTACTTACTATACTATAATAACAATAAATTATGCATAATTGCATGCATGTAACCCTAAACCTAACTCTAACCATATAGCAAGTACATGGAAGTGAATTGATATTACTCAGTACTTAAATGTATAATTACACTGTAACAAGGACACAAAATAAAGTGTAACCAAGAACTCCTATCAGAATAGCTGAGAACTGCATGCAAAGCCATCAATATGATATTGATATTCTGACATTAGACCACATCAGGAATCTGTAATATGATATCACTGTTATGAAATCTAAACTAAATTTAGATGGATAATGAGTACAAAACATACCTAATTATAATCCTAAAAACTATTTGCCGCCAGTAGCTTGCAACTCTGGCATTTAATTCTTTTAAATGTATGTGTATCCAAGTAAAGGTATCAGCAAATATGAATTTTTAATGGTCATTTCATTTCTGTATACACATAATGAAACAAGGCTGACACAAACTCTCAGAGACAGACACAGATGCTCAAGCTTGGTCATGTCTAATTGGCTATTAGATTCCTGCTACTATAGGCAAGAAGACAATAGAAGGAGAGGAAATCAATAAAGTTTGTGTGTGTGTCTGTGTCTGTGTGTGTGACTGCTCCTCCTGCATGTATGCCTGCAGGGTCCAGACTACACACGACACACACACTTTGGCCTTTGTCAGAGCATCTATCTTTTCAGATGGGTATTCGCCACTAAGAAAAGCATTCACACTCATAACGACCAATGGTGTGGCTATAACTGTATTTTACTAGCATTGTGAATAAGAGAAGAGGAAAATGTAACACCTATTCATCTGTGCTGTCCTCATTTTTGCCATTGACTTTCTATTGCAAAATATTACCCTAAGAGCCCTGTAGAATATGACTGGCAGCATAGGGATATAATGGTCGAAATAAAGACATGTAAAATGCTCTTTTTGAGCTGAATTAAAAACAAAAGAAATACTGCTATTTGTCACCATTTTTTAATTCCATTACATAACCAGGGGTGTTGTTAGGGTTTGTTTTCTTCCCATTCTTCCATTTCTGCCTTTTCATTTGTGCTTTTATTCAGTGTAAAATGCTGCCCACTTAAATTACATTCAAATTAGAATTGACTACTCCCGAGTTTGAGATTGAATGACTCCTCCTGACTCAATGAATCAATAGCGAATCAGATGTTCGTTGTTGTGTGCAGAGAGGGCAATGCAATAGACAGCTTCTGAATAGAGGCACAGGAAACTCTTGCTCTTCTCTAAAGATATAATTAACTAACGCCTACTCACCAGATGAAATCTGATGAAGTTTTCTTGTCTGTTGCCAATGGCTACTAGATTTTTTTGTTGCAATTGTGGCCATTTTAGTCCAGAGCTCTGTGCAGATGAGTTTATTTAATTATGTTATGAAATAACAGCTTGCAATGCGTTATCACAATATTCTAATTAAACTTTATATTATTCTTTTTTCTTTTTAAATCATATGTTCACACACAATTGGACCTAAGAGCACCAACATCACCACACTGTAAAAAAAAAAAAAAAAAAAAAAGAGTTGGGCAAATTTAAAATTAAGGCAACCAGCTTCAGCAGATTTTTGAGTTTTCTCAACTTCTTGTTTTAAGTTTATACAACAAAAAGTTGAGAAATTTCCTAAAAAATAAGTTGAGAAAACTCAAAAATCTGCTTTAGCTGGTTGACTTAATATTTTAAGGTAGCCCAAATTTTTTTTTTTGTTTTACAGTGCACATGTTACGGATGATTTTCAATGGAAAATCATTTCTTCACAGCCTTACCCTAATTACTCTAACTTTCCTTTCGCTGGGTCTCAGCTGGCTGATCTGTTTTCGGCTGCACCCTTTTAATAAAATAGATCGAATAAGAGACCACATGCCTCCTGGGCATTATGTGTGTGTGTGTGTGTGTGTGTGTGTGTGTGTGTGTGTTCTTCTGTTGTCCTCCTCTTGATGGTCTTTCATATTGGAACCCTACTGCCACAGAAATGGCCTCTATTTTATTCCCGTTTGTGTCATATCTCTCGTAATTGATTAGAGTACCGCTAGAGTATATGATTGTTGCACTGACTGAATGAATGTGAAAGGAGAAAAAAAAAAGTTTCACTCCTACTCACATGCACACAACCATTCCCTTCCTCCACCCACCCACACACCATCATCACATGCATACACACAATTCGGAAAATCATTTCCACCATAAGGTGAAAGAAACATAATTTCTAGTTTCACAGAAACACACTATATAAGTGCATGTACTGCAGACCCTGTTATGCAAGTCTGGTTTTAGTTTGTCAGTACTCTAATGTGTGATCTGAGTTGATCAATAAAACTGATCGGTTAACAACCCATTTCCATAATCCACACAACAACACCACATAAAACCTAGCATTCCAGCACGACTCCAAAACAGCAGAACAGCACAGTCTTGTGTTGTGGACACTATATTTTTCTAAGTCAACAACAAATAAATATGGAATGTTCTAGGCCTGGGCTCCAGACTGCGAGCATTTTTTCTGCTGATGCGTGTACATTTTGTTCGCACTGGCGCGATCACCACGTTGTTCAACTCGTGCTGTCTTTTCTGTTGCATATGACAAACATAGGGCCCTATGAAATCCGTTTTATTTTTTCCCAAATTCCGTTTTATTTTTTTCTAAATTCAGTTTTTTCCATTTAATTTTTTCTGGATTCCGTTTTTTTCCTTTTAATTTTTCTGAACTTTTTTTTTTTTTTTTTTTTTTAATGGTCAAATAAAATGTTATTAATCAAAAAGCATGTCTAATTAATTAAAATCATGAAACTTATACAATTTAACATTAATTTATTAAAAGTGTAACAAAAATGACATGTTTAGGGCCGTATGAAATGTTTTATTTTTTTCTCACCTTATGTTTTATTGTTACCAAATTCTGTGTTTTAGCATGTCTAATTATTTGAATGCATACAAACAATTTTTACAGTAGCCTTATGAAATGTTTTTCCCCCCTCAGAAATTCTGTGTTGTGTATTTAAATTTTACTGGTTATCAGATGAAGGCATTAAACATTGATTTAATTTATATTTTAATTAATGAAAATTAAACATTTACATTTTTAGCAAATAAAGGGGATTTACTATTAAAATTAAAATATTTTGTGATTATTTCTTAAAAAAATAAAGTATTATTATTTTTCAACAGTAGTAGTAGTAGTATTACATTCTACTAAATAATAGTAATATAGCCTATTTCTGGCACAATGTCTTTAATAAGTTAAACCGAACTTTATTTTGACGGGTTGCCGTGAATACCTTTAAAGTTCTGTGTGTATATGATATGAGGCTAGTTTTACTCAAATTACATGGTAAAATGCTCGTAAAGTGAGCAGTTCTGGAGATATTGTTCATCTATTTATGTCCTCATTGAGACGGCAGATGCTGAAAGAACTGCGAGCGTGCACGTGTGTAGTAAAAACCGCGCAGAACATGCAGGATTCATATTTAATCGACTTTTGTGGCTTAATATTTACAGATACTAGTCCATATCACGATTTGATTTAAGTGTAATTACCTACTTTTGATTAAATCATCCAAACTTTTACAAATTCCGTGACATTCCGCGTTAAACTGTAAATTCAGTTTTTATGACTGGATTCTGCGATTCCGTCCGCGTTTTCTGCATCGCGGAAATCATAGGGTCCTAGAAACATCAAACGGCAAACGAAATAAAAGCGTAACAAAATCCCGCTACTCATTTGTGCTGCGCAGCACGGACCATTTATCAGCTCGGACAACGATGCACACAAACTGGTCCGAGCTCAGAAAAGCTTTACTCGGGAACCAAAGTTGATTTCGTGGCACTGTTACTGCGAGATCCAGTGAGAAGTGTTTGAATTCGCTGCAGAATGAATAAAGGTTGCTGTTAGATCTAGTGAGATGCATTCAAATTCTGCACAGAATTCTCTGTTATAAACAGATCAAACAGCGCTGACGTAGAAAACAAGAAGCAGTAACGCTAACGGTAACCATGGTGTTGTGGTAGAAATAGTTGAATGTTATTACTTTATTCATTTCAGGGTTTGTACAACCTTTTCAGAGAGAAATTCAAGCAATTTTCAATGACTTGCAAGCATTTCATACAACTGTTGCCAGCACTTTAAAGTTTCTGCATTCCTGCGGGAACCCAACCAGAATTCTTGTGACGCCGGATTACATTTCTGAATAAAGTAAGTTTCAAGTTTTATTTGTCATATACACGACTATACAGAGAGTGTATAACCAGCAGTGAAATGTGAGTCAGGTCCGCTCCATGGACAGTGCAAATATTGTAGAATACAACACAAGGGAAGTATACAAAAAATTAAATTAATAAAAAATAAGATATAAAGAACAAAATATAAAATATAAAAGAATGTGCATGACAGTATGCTGTAGAATTAAATATTAAGATAAGCATGACTGTACGAGAGGGGAATGTGCAAACAGGTTGTACATGGTTGACATGTAGCAGCAATCTCAAAAAAATAAATAAATAAGATAATAAGATACCAAGGCACAGAAAGTGTTGTGTGCAAATGACACTGTCAGTATGAGGTAGAGAATAATGAATATCTTACTGATTGTTAGTGATTATGAAGTAAGTCATGATGATGTTAAGAGGCCGAGTTTGAGTTTAGGAGCCTGATGGCCTGGGGGAAGAAACTCCTCCTACACTCTAAAAAATGCTGGGTTATTTTTTCAACCCAAATGCTGGGTTGAGACCGCTGGGTAAGGACGTTGGGTTGTTTTAACCCAATTTTGGGTTGAAAATTAGTTTTTATCATAACCCAGCGGCGCAGGGTTGGGAACGCGGACCAGAAAGAGAGCACGCACGTCACGTCACCATCGGACGACACCAGTGCGAGAAGCCGCCATTTTCTCAGCCTGAAAGAAGCGAGAAGCGAGTGAAAGACGTTATGGTAAGTAAAGATTAAAAATGTAAAGTCATCCTTCATCGTTTGTGTCCGGGAGTATTTTGAGGATTTATGGAAGGCGGAAATAGTCCGAAAAGAGCTTATATTGAATAATACACGGATGCGGTTTTCGCCTCAGTAATGGAGGGCTTAACGGACTCTTTTACTGAACGGAAGAGATGCTTTTAATATAACGTCCGTGAGTGTCTTATGTCATATTTACATAATATTTTACAATATCTGCACTTTTTGAGGTGTTAATGGATGGTTATTATGTTAATTCGTTATCTTATTTTTCGCGGTTAAACTCAATGTAGTTTCCTAAAGGAAACGGCGTTATGTAATAAAGACAAGCATAATTATTTTGAGGCTGATGATTGTTCAAATTAATGTTTTGTATGTAATATTTCAGACTTGTTGAGCTTGTGTCTTCATTGTGTCCGCGCCGGGAGTTAAGGACACAGCAGCCTGCGTGTGTGAGGAGGCGATTTTCTCAGCTTCTTCAGAAGAGAGGGAAAGACGGTTTTAAGGCAAGTAAACTTCATAATTCCATCATGTTATCATTTTATTTTTTTACTAAGACTAAAAGAATGTTTGTTTTTGTAGATGGTGAAAGCCAGAGACATAAGGCGAGCATCATTCTTTTGAGATTGATGTTATTTTTAGAAAATAAATGTTTCTGTTGTCTCCTGCCTGTTTACTTCACATTTTGATGCAACTACAGTATGATTACGTGTTCATATTTTATGTAAACCATTGATGTCCCTTTTTTTCATTGCAGAACTCAAACTAACTTTGGAGTTAAGGACACAGCAGCCTGCTTGTGTGAGGAGGAAGCGATTTTCTCAGCTACTTCAGAAGAGAGGGAGAGACGGTTTTAAGGCAAGTAAACTTCATAATTCCATCGTTATCAATTTTTTTTTTACTAAGAGTAAAAGAATGTTTGTTTGTTTTTTGTAGATGTTGAAAGCCAGAGACCTAGGAGAGCATCATTCTTTTGAGATTGATGCAAGTTATTTTTAGAAAATAAATGTTTCTGTTGTCTCCTGCCTGTTTATGTCACATTTTGATGCAACAACAGTGTGATTACGTGTTCATATTTTATGTATACCATTGATGTCTGTGTTTTTTTTTTATTGCAGAACACAAACCAACTTTGGAGTTGTCTGATTTGGATAGTCATCATTCTTGGTCTTCCTTTCTTAAAGGAATAGTTCACACAAAAAATAATTTACTTGCCCTCATGTCATTCTAAACCTATAAGACTTTTGTCTGTCTTTAGAACACAAATTAATATATATTTTTAATTTTCTCTCATAATTTTTTGTTAATCCATTGAGAGTCTAGATAATCAGTATTTTCAAGCTTCAAAAATACAGAGTTATTGTAGAAGTAATCCATGCCAATATTTATATATGAATAAATCTTAAATTATATGATAGCGAACATGTCTGTTCAGAAGAAAATATTGGTCTCCCAGACTTGCAATGGAGGACAAAAATGAAGAGAATATTAAATATATTTATTTGTGTTCCAAAAATTAGCAGAGTTGGGAACAACATGTGGGAAAGTAAATTGACCATTTTCATTTTTTGGTGAACTAACCCTTTAAAGAGCAGCCCTCCACGTACATGGAAATTTGTGAGGTATGTGAATGTCATGACTGTTTTAATGTTTCTGTAAAGTAGTAGCTTTCTGAAAGCAGTATATTTATTTAAACAATATTACATGCCCTCGCACTAGTGCTGCCATTATAGCATTCTAGAGCGCTGTGGTAGACAGACATTAAACAACCACACAAAGTGGTTGAAATTATAAAACAGACTAGTAACCTATCCTTACTGATGTGGATGCACCTCTATCTGAAAATGGATAGTTTAATTAAATGTTTTCTTTTTTCAAATGTTTTTCTCTTTTTAGGCCACTGATGAAGAACAGGCGGTGACTGGGATGAATGCTGGTCAAAGAGGAGAATGACCTTTCCCCCAAACTGATGCAACAGTGGTTTTAAAGGAGGACGCTGCCCTGGATGTTGTAAAAGATGTGAAAGTGACATGACATACGGCCAAGAATGGTGACCTATACTCGGAATTTGTGCTCTGCATTTATCCCATCCTAAGTGCACACACACACACACATCGTGAACACACACCCGGAGCAGTGGGCAGCCATTTATGCTGCGGCGCCCGGGGAGCAGTTGGGGGTTCGGTGCCTTGCTCAAGGGCACCTCAGTCGTGGTATTGAGGGTGGAGAGAGTGCTGTACATTCACTCCCCCCTTCTTCATGACTATATCAATTATGCTAAAGAGATCATGAAAATTGACAGTGATGCATGATCTGCATTCATGGACTATGAAACAAACTGTAAGTATATAATTTGTAAAAACCAAATGTTAAATGCTTGTTCTGTGTTGTTTAGTAGAAATGGAGTTTATACTGTCATTCATACACATGCTCACATTCTTTCACACACATATGCTTCTGTTAAAAGTTATAATATCAGTGTTAATGTTGTGGTTTATTTGTGTACTCTCATGCCAGAATAGTTTGTAAAGAACTTAACTATTAACTAATTGTACAATTATTGTATAGTGCTTTTTAATAGTGAATAGTGCTTCTGTATATTTTTATACAATATATAGAATTTACCAAAAAGTCAAATTTGATCTTAAAAGTTATATTCAACAAATGTTCAATGCTTCGTTTATAAACTCTGTAGCTGTTAATGCCATACTTTTCTGCATTTCTTCTTGCATACATGTTACTTTTTGACTGTTTTCTCTTGTTGTTTTTAATAAATATTTATCTTTTGATACTCAGTCTTTGTGTATAAAAGTGATTTTAAAATGAACAAGATTTGTAGGTTTAATGCCTAGCTCGATTTGGGTTCATTTTAGCCTAGCAATGTAGTAATTTTAAACCATAAAAAAAGCAACCCAGCATGCTGGGTTAAAGATAATAACCCAACTTGTTGGGTTAAAATAACCCAGCGCTGGGTTCGTCCCTTTTTGACCCAGCGCTGGGTTGCCAAAATAACCCAAATTGGGTTGTTTTTAACCCAGCAGTTTTTAGAGTGTAAGTCTCTCAGTTTTTGCCATCAGGCAGCGGAAGCGCTTACCAGATGGCAGCAAAGTGAAAAGACAGTTACCGGGGTGATTTGAGTCCTTGGTGATTTTGACAGCTCTGCTTCTGCAGCGTTTGAGGTAGATGTCCTGCAGAGAGACGAATTTTGTATTTTGACAAGATGAATAAAAATAAATAGCTACAATTTTTGTACAACCTACATTTTTATTTTCTATGTGACACTTTTTTCCTACTGTTGATGGCAAAAATATTAAAAACTTGACAAGACTAATAAAATTACAAATAGTTTTGTGCAGACTACACTTTTATTTGTTATCTCTCTCTTAGTAGCGGAAATTTAAATGTGAGATTCTGGAAACGAGATCTCAAGTCAAGTCAAGTTGAGCTTTATTGTCATTATTGTCATATTGTCCGCTACATGTGGGGACATACAGTGCAACGAAATGTCATGCCTCACGGGTCCACGGTGCTACATACTGTAAATACAGACATACAACAATGAAGTAAAACACTATAAACCTATACACAACTAACCTACTGACAGATTTTGACTAAGTATACTATATATATTGTTTTCCCTATACAACTAAATCTAAATTAATTTAGCAGGAACAGATGGGTCGGGAAGAAAATTATTATAAGCGGACAGCAGGTGAACAAAGTTAATATATCGTTGGAGCGGGGGGGGGGGGACGGGTTGTATAACCTCGTGGGAGCGGGAATAAAAAAAAAACAGTCCCATGCAGACCTCTACTTTAAAGCTCCAAAACGATCCAATTTGAATGTTATTTTTAATGGGATGACCAAAATAAACTGTGGTGAACTAGGCCTGCTGTGATAAACCGGTTATGTCACTTGCCCACCATACCTCACCGTCATTTTGATTTTTTTAATAGTAATAAAAATAATTTAGTTCAGTTAGAGAACAGACACTACAATTAAAACTGAACGCGGCTGCTCAATGCAGCACACCGAACGAACGACAGTCGCGCATCACAGATCAGATTGGAGAGTGAGTCGAGGTGACTGACAAGAAGAGTGAGGTGAGACAGACAAGATGTTGGCAGAAGAGTTTCAAAACTAAATGTAAAAGCGCCCGTTTTAAAAATATTTTGGATTTTGAAAAGCCTGTTGACCTGCTATTTATTTAAGGTGATATTGGAAGTTTTTTGTTTCTCATTAATTTGGTTCCACGGTATTTGCTGATTTTTATTTTATTTAAACTGTGATTTCCCCCCCCCATTATTTTACATTAAGGTGTATGCAGTCCGTGCCTCCAAACTTTTAATCGTTCACGTCACGTTTATGCACATTCAGATGTGCCGTAATAAGATTAGTCTGCCTCGCGTTCACTAACACACACTGACCCTGTTAGAACGAGAGTACCAACACACTAGACACAGACAAATTCCTCCTGCTGCCTGAGCAGGTAAATCAAGAGCAGATGAGATGCTTTCATCCTGCTGATGTCTGTGCCAACATCTGATCAGAGCACTGTGCTAAACCTCACACAATATCAGCAACATTTCAGCCCCTTCCGAACATTAGTGGTCTTTTTCAGAGCAACTTAAATTAGATAACGATTTGAACTGTGAGAGCCTTGAGACCTGACATGGACTGTTAATCAGCCTCTGTCAAATGGTATGTTGTGATGTACTTGCACTACTACAACCTGGAACAGCCAAGAAAAGTGATCTCCGTAATAGGTTTGCCCCTACCTAAATTGAAAACAGCACCCTGTGTTAAAAACCTAGATTCTTACCCACTAAGCTACCAGGATCCAATAGGGTTTACAAAGACATCTTCATGATAAAGGGAGGTCCATTTAAAGCCATGGTCATGGCCATAATGAGAATACAATTATTGCAGAATTTGATCAAGTGTAAACAACCCATCAACAATGTCAAGAGACAAGATTATTTATTTTTTTAGATTAAGATTTTTATTTATCAAGGCTTCAGTAGCCACTGGACACATTTCGGCTGGTCTCAGCTATATACAGCAGGCCCACAGACATTCAGGGACCATTGATGCATACTGCACACAAAATGGCTACAGGATGCAACATTAACAGGCTGCAATGAGTGCATCAGAAAAAACTATTAATATGATTTGACAAGTTTAGTAAATTTCATGGCATTGAATATTTGAAAAATACCAGAAATGCACCAATATAAAAACTCTGACCAATACAAATACAATTATCATTATTTTTGTTAAACAATAAAGCAGATATTATATATCATAGGGCTGGGCGATATGGCCAAAAAAATTACAGGGCTCGCAAAATTTCTAAATCCCTGGTAGCCATTCGGGCAGGTACTCTTCAGATTAGCCCAAATAAAAAAATTAAAAAAAATTTGTAACCCTCAACGACCGAGACAGCCGCCCACGGCTAAAAATAACTATTGTTCTTAAATGTTTAATAACTTTTGAACCGCTAATCCTATCTGAATGATATCGCATTGTCTCGTTTGGATATTCAGAGGCTCCGTAGCATACGTGATTACGTCATCACATTTTGACAACATTGATTGGTCAGAAGAAACCAATGCATTTTGTCCCTCCGAACGATTGCTAGGGTTGGGTACCGTTCACATTTGAACCGGTACCGGTATCGCAGGGCTCGCAAAATTTCAAAATCCCTGGTAGCCCTTCAGGCAGGTACTCTTCAGATTTTGGTAGCCCAAAATTAATTTAACTAGCCCAAATAAAAAAAAAAGACCATAAATGTCAATCAAAAACATTTTCAATACACAAATAATCAAGGAAAGAGTTTTATTTTACTATTTACAGGCAATGTTCCCTCTAATGTTTTTTTTCTTGCTGAGCAAAACTTGTCTCTATTGGGCGGACATTTCGGGCACCTGAGCAAAAACATTCTTTATACCAGACCTGTACAGCGTGCACACAAAGAAGTGTGAAACTTTTAACTTTAATGTGCTATTTATATTTGATTTGACCCTTGATGTAACTAAATGATGTACATTTTAGGTTACCTGAGAAAACATTTTTACAATATAAATACACTGCAGTTCAAAAGTTTGGGATCAGTAAAGTTTTTTTTTAAAGAAGTCTCTTATGCTCATCAAGGCTGTAGCCTATCTATTTGATAAAAAAACCTGAATATTATTCCACAAAATAATATTGTGAAATATTATTGCAATTTAAAATAAATGTTTTCTATTTTAATATACTTTAAAATATAATTAATTCCTGTGAAGCACAGCTGTATTTTCAGCATCATTACTCCAGTCTTCAGTGTCACATGATCCTTCAGAAATCATTCTAATATGCTGATTTATAATCAATGTTGGAAAAAGTTGTACTGCTTAATATTGTTTGGGACCTGTGATATTTTTTAAAAATAAAAAGTTAAAAAGAACTTTATTCAAAATAGAGATTTTGTGTTACAATATACACGTTTCAAAAGTTTGGGGTCAGAATTTGTTTTCTTTCTTTTTAAAGATACTTTAAAAGAGTTTAAAGAAAGTTAAAGAAACTTTATTCAGCAAGGATGTGTTACATGGATAAAATTGATAGGAAAGACTTATATTGTTAGAAAAGATTTCTATTTTGAATAAATGCTATTCTTTTAAAGTTTTTATTAATCAAAGAAAAAAGCAACACAGGTTCCAAAAAATATTAAGCAGCACAACAGTTTCACTGTTGTAAATCAGCATATTAGATCAGCAACACTGATAATAATTCAGCATTTCAGAATGATTTCTGAAGGATAATGTGACACTGAAGACTGTATGATGTAATAATGCTGAAAATTCAGCTTTGCTTCACAGGAATAAATTATATTTTAAAGTATAGGTATTAAATAGGAAACCAATATTAAAAATTGCAATATACTGTTTTTTCGGGATTTTTTAAATCAATACAGCCTTGATGAGCAAGAGACTCCATTAAAAAACAAGGTCAATTATTTATTAGGTTTATAATATAGGCCTAACATAATATAATATATCAAAACAAACTATTTAAACTGATAGAATAGAATTTAATAGAAAATAAGCTGAAGCAAAACTTAAGCTGAGATCTGCAAGTTAAATATAAAAAAAAAAACGTGAACATGAATTCTTCTATAGCCGTCTAAACATCCCTATGAAGTACAGTTTGCACAATACACCTGTGTCACTGTAAATGTCTCGGAGTTTTGTTACCGTATTGTGCCCATCCTCCGCTGTTTCTAGCACTTAATCAAGCCACTCTTCTTTAATACATGATGACGTTTATTTCACATGTCATGACATTTGCGTTGGTTCTCATGTTGAGCGCACCGCAACAATTGAAGTATTCGGTTTCTACAGCGACTCGTTTGGCGCACATCATTCTCTTTCTATGAAACCTGTAAACCGCATTCACCGGTTCTAACTCTATAGCGACTAGGGTTGTCACGGTACCAAAATTTCAGTATTCGGTACCAATACCAGTGAAAATCCACGGTTCTCGGTACCAATTTCGGTACCAAAGCAAAACACAAAAATATGCTAATTAAAAAACACATTTTTATTAATAAAGTTAAACAAAAATAAACTGCACAAAAACCAATGCCATTTTTTATGCTTATTTAAAATTATTTCAAGTTTTTCCACAATTAATAAAAGTATGAAAAAAAGTAAACAAGTTTTTATCATATTTCTGCTGCCGCTGAAAAACAACTGTAAACTGTTCTGTTTTAGGGTTTGCTGGAGCTTCATGATCTTCCTGCAGCTGTAAAAGGAAAATATAATATTAGTAAAGCAGTGGACTGAGTCTGACCAAATGCAACATTAGATCATTGACTCCAGCTAAAATATAACATTTCAGTAAATAACAAACCTCAGCTTTTATAATAAATTTAGATACGATTACATATATTTTAAGACAAGTGTATATCAAATAGAAGGAAACTGTAGTATTAAAAATACTTTACAATAAGATTCCATTTTTTAGATAGCATGACCTATCACATAAACAATAATTGCAATTATTCTTCTTAGGGTTAATTTCAAAATTTACAAATACATAAAATCAATCAAAGTTCAATCTGTTAAAATTATTTAATGCACAATGAACAATGATCATGTGTTTGTATTAAATAACATTCACAAACATTAATTAATGTTGTAAAAATATATTGTTCACTCACTGTAAGTTGATGTTAGATAATAACATGAAGTCATTGTAAAGTCTATACAGGAGATACAATTTGACTGTACTTTCATTTAATACAAACTGTGTACATATTTAATTTTAAAGGGCTTTTATAACTGCTAGTTATCCAGCCAAGAATAACAACAACTAGCAACTAACTAGCAAAAAAACAAAAAAAAACAGGCCAGAACTGTTTTTTTTCTGACGGACTGATATGACATAAACACTATTAACTGTTTGTACATTCTCCAACACGCATATTTTAGATTCACAATTCATTTAAAAGCCTCTGGTGTGTAACAACGCACGCAGCTTAGAGGGAACATTGCGTGGGAGCCCTGTATTTAAGGTAGCCCGTCGGGCAGGGCGGTGATACATTTTGGTAGCCGTAGGATTGTAACGGTATGAGATTTTCACGGTATGATAATAGTCTCAGAAAATATCAACGTATCACGGTATATGGTATTAAACAATCAAAACAGGGTTTTTTTTGGTTGAACAAATGTTTGGAAGCATGTGTTTATTCAAATTTCATTAATCAAATACAATCAAGTACATTTCATCATTGATTAGCCTATATATATTAGTTTAACAACTTATATTCATCATTAATAATTCATAACAATTAATAAATTCTGGTTTGACTTAGTTTTTCTGGATTCTGTACTTTTATGATATAATACAAATATACTATCAAAAATGGTAGTAATGAAATTAATGCATAAAGCTTTAACAATTTAATTAATGTTTTAAAATTTAATCAAATGAAAATAACTTTTATCCTTTTATGTTTTCGTAAAGGGCTGCACAACAGAGATTTACTAAATAAAAATGAGGGGAAAATTATATTCCTTAAATGTTTCTATAAATTATTACTATTATTATTATTTTAGAAGTAGGCTACATTATAGTACAGTCGTAATTTCTGTCAATTTCTTCGAGTTAAAAAGCAGACTTTTATTTTGACGGGTTGTAGTGAAGAGCTTTGAGTGTCAGTGTATTTGACAGTGGTTTTCTCAAATAAAATGAAAGGATTATTAATTGTTCTCTCAGTGTCAGTGAGGCTCTCAGTGTTTGTGATCACGTCTTCAGATAGTGAAACAGCAGGTGCTGTTAACACTATGAGCGGCGCCAGCGCGCATACTTGAGTATGTAGTACATGACACAACGCCGCTCATTCACAGAGAGACACGCAAAACAAACAGATTATATTTTTATATAGCAGTGTTTTTGCGCTTTAATAATCACAGACACTAGACCGTGTCGTGATTTGACAGCTCTGTTTTTGATTTATTTTTCAATCCATAAAATCACGCATTTTATGTGACATCTGCATTGTAAATTCATTGTCATGACTGGATTCTGGGATTCACTCCGCATCACGGAAATCATAAGGCTTTAACCTTAAGTTATAAATGGGACATAACTGTATCTGCACGGAGGATGGTGTTCTGAAATATACAGTGCCCTCCACTAATATTGGCACCCTTGATAAATATGAGCAAAGGCGGCTGTGAAAATAAATCTGCATTGTTTATCCTTTTGATCTTTCACTCAATAAATTCACAAAATTCTAACCTATCATTGAAGTAAAACAATTGAGAGTGGGGAGAAAATCTCATGATGAAATAAATGTTTTTCGCCAATGAATGTTGGCCACAATTATTGGCACCCCTAGAAATTCTTATGAGTAAAATATCTCTGAAGTATATTCCCATTCATATTTAAATTTTTTAGCACACCAGGGTGACTAGGAGCATGAAATTGTCCAGCCATGACTTTCTGTTCCACAGGATTATAAATATGAGGAACACAAAGGCCAAATTCCCTTAATCATCCAACACAATGAGAAAAAACAAAAAATATATTTCTGATGTGAAGAACAAGATTGTTGAGCATCACAAAATAGAAAGTGGCTGTAAGAAAAGAGTTAAAACATTGAAAATCCCCATTTCCACCATCAGGGTAATAATTAAGAGGTTCCAATCAACTAAAGATGTTAAAAATCTGCCTGAAAGAGGACGTGTCTATATCGTCCTAATGCACGGTGAGGAGGAGAGTTTGAGTAGCCAAAGACTCTCCAAGGATCACAGCTGGAGAATTGCAGAGATTAGTTGTGTCTTGGGGTCAGAAACCTAAAAAAAAAAAATCAAACATCCCCTATATCACCACATGTTGTTCGGGAGGGTTTCAAGAAAAATTGTCCTCACTCATCCAAAAACAAACTCCAGCAAATTCAGTTGTCAGACACGAATGGAACTTCAAATGGCACTGGCTTCTATTGTCAGATGAAACTGAAAAAAGAGCTTTTTGGCAGCAAACCCACCAGATGAGTTTAGTACAAACAGGGATAAAAAAGTACCCCATGTCCACGGTTAAATATACTGCTGGATCTTTAATGTTGTGGGCCTGTTTTTCTGCTGGAGGTCCTGAACATCTTGTTCAGATGCATGGCATCATGGATTCTATCAAATACCAACAGATAAAAAATCTAAATCTGACTGCCTCTTTTAGAAATCTTATAATGGGCCGTGTGTGGATCTTCCACCAGGACAATAATCCAAAACAAACATCAAAATAAACACAAAAATGGGTCACTGAGCACAAAATGAATCTTTACCATTGCTGTCTCTGTCCTCTGACCTGAACCCTACAGAAAATGAGTGAGGTGAACTGAAGAGAAGAAGCACCGTCATGGAGCTGTGAATCTGAAGGATCTGGAGAGATTCTGTATGAAGAAATGGTCTCTGATCTCTTATCAGGTGTTCTCCAAAGTCTTCAGGCATTATATGAGAAAACTCAGAGCTGTTGTGCTTAGGGATGGGTATCGTTAAGGTTTTAACGGTATTACTACTCTTATCGATATGCTTATCGGTCCGGTACTTTAACGGTATTCTTATCGGTACTTTTTGTTATACTGTAGTATATCATATATAACTATTATTATAACAAATTAGGAGCTGAATTAACATTACTTTATATTCTGAAATGTAAAATAAATATTTAATTAAATTAATATAAAACATCAATTTGTAAATGCACCAGTGTGCAGGCATTTTTAGTGTTTTATATACATAAGATACAGTAAGAATATGAACAAAGAAACAAAGTAAAAACAAACTGACAAATACAATAAAACAAATATACAAATTAAATGAAATAAACAGTGCTTTAATTTTTCCATGAAGGTCTACTAATATTACTGTTCAGGCAAGTAATAGCTACAAAAGAAATCTAAAAGTAATCAAATGTAAATGAACACTGCATAGTTTTCACTGTATGTATTGATAGATTAATGCTTATTAAAGCTATAACGTTATTCAGATTAAGAGCTGTGGGGGATTTTCTCTTTGCATTTTGTTCTTTGATTAACATTGAAGCGCCAGTCTGTCACTTTAAGGCAATATATTGACACACATCGGATTTTCTCCGAACAGTTCTGGTCCACTTAAGACAAACTGTTTAAGTGAATACTCTCGTAGCTGGCCATTGTGACATATTTTTGTGTGTATTTGATCGTTTGGACGCCCGAAGCTCAAAGTGTAATTTGCCTGTCCGTTTTGGAGAGCTCCGCGCAGGCACGCACACACACACACACACACACACACACACATTTCAGCCTGGGGAGCAGCATCTCTTGTGCGGAATTGTGCTTTCAACGTTTTATTATCAAACATGTCCCGCAATTTAGCAACAGTAAAGACGGCATTTTACAACAATCACCGATCGAGCTGATTCAGACGTTAAGTTTTGTTTAGGGAGGAACTGAATGCGCGCGCTGTAAAGGGATGGAAGTTGTGCTAGAAGAAACACGGCTATAATCCTTAGAAGCTTTCATGTTGCGCGTGCTGAACGCGTGCTGAATGCGCGTGCCTCCACGTGAGCGCGATCTTGATTCTGAATTACGAATAGCAAAAATGCATCATAGACAAATGTTTGAATATTATTGCATATAAAACAGCTGGCAACTCTGGTGAGATAGAATTTGCAAGATAATGTGTATATGTAGCAACAATAAATGTGTGTTTTCATAATTTCTCCAGTACCGACAGCAGAACCGATAACGTCAGAGCTTATCGATACTCCGGTCTTTCATAATTTAGCCCCGAGACCGATTAAATACCGAGTTTCGGTACCCATCCCTAGTTGTGCTGGGAAAAGGACGTTGCAATAATTGGGTGCCAATAATTGTGGCCAACATGAAATAGTGAAAGCATTTATTTCACAATGAGATCCCCCGCCCCACTTTCAATTGTTTTACTTCAATGATAGGTTGGAAATTTGTAATTTTTTTGAATGAAAGATTAAAAGGATAAACAATGCAGATTTATTTTCACAGCTGCCTTTGCTCATATTTACCAAGGGTGCCAATATTAGTGGAGGACACTGTAGGTAAACATGTTCGATGCGTTTCCTTTTTTTGCAGCTGCGACCGCAGTTTTTGTGAACTGTGTCTATCCTTGAGGACAAATAAGCATTCGTCTTTTCTATATCCAAAGTAACATTATTCCCATACTGCCAATTTTAACTTATATTTCGACGTGGGATAGAGATAACTGCCTCTGTCCCTGATGTTGTCTCCGCTGTATGTGTGGGTGGAGCAAGAGAACAGTTAAGTGGAAAGTTATTGCCTAGGCACAGGTGAGATTCTGCCTCTTATTTTCTCCCAATACTGTAGAGAAGCAAATGTACACGGTATGATAATCGTACGTGTTTATATCGTGGTATATCGTCATACCGGTATATCGTTACAACCCTAGTAGCCCGACTGGAAAACACAATAGCCCCGGGACGTCGGGCTAGGGATTTTGCGAGCCCTGTATCGGTACCTGAAATTTGGTACCGGTACCCAACGGTACCTTTTTTCGGTACTTTACTCTGTGTAATAACAAAAACATTTATTTCAGTGAAAAAATAAGTCCAAAACTCTCAATTTCAAAATTTTGAACAATAGGGCCCTACAATTCTTTTCCTTTTTTTTCCCAGAATTTTTTTTTCTTCTGATAATCAAATGAAGGCATGAAACATTTATTTATTTTTAATCAAATGAAAATGAAACCCTTTTATTTTTTGGCAAACAAACAGAGGTTTACTGTTAAAATTAATACATGATAGAAAAATTGTGTGAATATTCCTTTAAAAAAGTTTTAATAATAATTAAATTTTTTCTACAATTAAAGGTGCAGTGTGTAGTTTTTAGCGGCATCTAGCGGTTGAGGTTGCGAATTGCAACAAACGGCTCAGTCCCCCGCTCACCCCTCCCTTTAGAGAAGCTACGGTGGCCGAAACAGGGCTAAGATGCCGTCGTCTGAGACCGCAGAGAGCAATGAGGTTTCTTTACAAAGGTAAATTAAGGAATTATATTTACTTAATTATTCAATAAACGATGTCATTGCGAATATTACTGTTACTTGTTCATCATTGTGTCAGTGTTTTTTCGCGAGAACAACAGTGACGATACGCGCTCTGTAGAGCAGTTTGTCCGTTAAGGGCTACTGTAGAAACATGATGACGACTTCCATGTGAGGGGACCCACGGTATATGTAGTTATAAATCGCTCATTCTAAGTAATAAAAACATAACAGTTCATTAAGTAAGGTCTTTATACTCCTCTGAAAACGTAGTTATGTATATTATATTGCATTTCTGTCTATAGATCATCCTAAATATTACACAGTGCACCTTTAAGTGGTTAATGTAGTTGTAATAATTATTTTTATCATTTAATTGTTTTATTTAAATTTGACAGTAAATGGAATATATAAAGACGTACATTATACTGTACAAAACTAATACAAGAGTAATATATTTCTCTTACATGTTAAACCGTACTTTTATTTTGACAGGTTGCCTTGAAGTTTCTGTGTATACAGTATGATATGATGCTAGTTTTCTCAAATGAAACGGTAAAATTCTCATGAAGTGTCTCTCACAGCCTATAAGTGTTCATGTAATGAGATGCAGAGGCCGAAAATCACCGCGAGTTCACGCGTGCTTCAGTATTTGTGTAGTTAACAAAACCGCGTCTCCGCCATTCAAACATACCGAGGCTAACGGAACATGCAGGATTCATATTTAAACCGCCTTTTTGCGTTTTAATATTCACATCAGTGTTTCCCACAGGATTTTGTGAGACTGTGGTGGGTGGACCTCGGTCCCTCTAGGGGGGTCCGGGGGCATGCCCCCCCCGTAATTTTTTTTTGTACATTTTAAAAGTTAAATTCATCTATGTGGTGCACTTTGAGAGTTCAAAATTAAGATCTCCAACACAGGTTCAGTGTGCAAACTTAAATAAAAAAGCTGGTGAATTGACTTGCACTTGAGGTTTAAAGTAGGGATGCACCGAAATGAAAATTCTTGGCCGAAGCCGAACAAAATGAAACACTGGGCTGAAGGCCGAATACGGTTTTTCGCATTTTTTTCCCCGTAGGCTTATTTTGCCATTTTTTTCACCATTGCATAAATTAAATAGACAAAATGTGCTTTTTACTGTTTTGTCCTGCTTTTCAAATAAAATCAATTACAAAACAACAATTCAAAATATTTACTTAACACTGAACATTTTTTAACATTCTATCAGACATTATACCAACAAAGCACAATTTAATTTAAAATTAATAAGTTACTAAAATAATATTTTTTGGCCATTTTTGAGACCCCCTTCTTGAATCAGGCATGTATTTTTTTTCTGTACAAATAAATGCAGCCTTGCTGAGCAGAAGAGACTTCTTTTAAAATATTACAGATCCCAATTTGAACAATATGTGTGAATGTTATAATAAATGTATAGAGCTGTTGTAGGGTAATTATTGTTATCATTATTATTGTCTTATTTTTTTATTTTATTTTACAGAACAACAGTAAAATTTCAATACTAACATTTATGTTGATGGAGTTGTTGCTTTTTCTTAGATTTTATTTTGGCAGAAACCCACAGGAAGATCTGTGCTTCTTTTTGTTGACAACAGCATGCAGATATTTAAATGATTCTCAATACGAATTTGGGAAGATGTTTGTCGCACATATCACATTGTCACGTCTTAAAAAAAATATATAAAAATGTTACTGAGCAAATGACGAGTAACAATGTTTTAGCGCAGATTTTTCTCACGCTTTGGACTTTGAACCCTGGCGCCGCGAGCTCGTGCAGCGCTGTTTGAATACAT